>PVIY010059805.1:0-11893 GCA_004026745.1 Myrmecophaga tridactyla
GCCATCCAAAACACCGTTCAAACATATCTGGTATTTGCAAACCGCAGCAGCACCCCACTCTCCGGTACCAAATCTGTTCTGGTTTGCTAGCTGCCAGAATGCAACACACCAGAGACGGATTGGCTTTTAATAAAAGGGGATTTATTTTGTTGGTTCTTCAGAGGAAAGGCAGCTAACTTTCCACTGAGGCTCTTTCTTATGTGGAAGGCACAGGATGGTCTCTGCTGGTCTTCTCTCCAGGCCCTAGGGTTCCAACAGCTTTCCCCGGGGTGACTTCTTTCTCCATCTCCAAAGGCCTGGGCTGAGCTGCTAGTGCTGAGATGAGGAATGCTGAGCTGCTTAGGCTGTGCTACGTTGCATTCTCTCATTTAAGCACCAGCCAATTAAGCCAAACGTCACTCATTGCAGCAGACACGCCTCCTAGCTGACTACAGATGCAATTGGCAACAGATGAGGTTCACATACCGTTGGCTTATGTCCGCAGCAACAAGACTAGGTATGCTCACCTGGCCAAGTTGACAACTGAATCTAACTAACACAATGGCTAAGAAAGTTCAAATAGAATTGAGAGGCTATTGTGGAGGCTATTCTTATGCAAGTTTCAGCTAGATATTGCTGATTTTCAGTTTGCCAAACCCCAACCAACATCATTCCTATTAATCCTAAAGATCACCCAGGGCTCTATCTGAGATCTACAAAAGTTGCATGCACTAAATTCACTTTTTAGAAACCTTCAGATGGTTCCTAGAACAGAAAAGCCTTGAAATCCAGAGATGCCAGTCTCTCCAAGAACATCAATCAGTTCCATCCCCCTATCCCATATTGTTGATACCCCTTTTCAACATGAGAAAGTTAGGATGAGCATAACCCAAATATCCCTAAAGATTGGGAGAAGGGTCAAAGAAGAAGGAGGAGGTATTTCAGAGTTGTTATAATTTAACAGATGAGTATGACTACTGAATTGTTATATTGATATTTCTTTTTAGTCTTTAGTGTCTTGGAGGAGCTAGAAGGCAAAACCTGAAATTGTGAAACTGTAACCCATACCATACTTTGAAAGCTGTTCTATAACTGCTTGTTAAAATGTACCTTCAATTTTATTGCTTTTTTGTATATAAGTTATATTTCATAATAAAAAATGGTAAAAAATGCATCATACTATATGTAATTTGGGGGGATTTGCTTTTAGCACACAACGTTGTATTACTAACATCCATCTACCTTGTTACATATAATTATATAATTATAGTTCTTTCAGTTTTCTCTGCCATACAGTATTCCATCATGTCAGTATATTGTAATTTATCCATACTCCTATGATGGATATTTCATCTGTATCTAGTTTTTTAAAACCAGAAATGTTGGATTGTAGGGTATGTGAATATTAAACATTACAAAAGAATGCCAAATTGATTTTCAGTATAATTGAGTAAAGGTATACTCCCACTGGCAATGTATGAGATACCTTGATTCACATCCTCTCCTACACTTGATATTAGAATTTTTTAATTTTGCCAGTCAAGTGCATATAATATAGTATCTAATTGTGTTCTGGTTTGCATTTTGCTAATTACCAATGAAACTCAGCATCTCTTCATATGTTTATTAGTCTTTTGTATTTTCTCTCCTGTGAAATACCTTTTCATTTCTTTTGCCCATTTCCCTCTTGGGCTGTGTTCTAGTTTACTAGCTGCCATAATGCAACATACCAAAAATGGATTGGCTTTTAAAAAGGGGAATTTAATAAGTTGCCAGTTTACATGTTCTAAAGCTATGAAAATGTCCAAATTAAAGCAAGTCTATAGAAATGTCCAAATTAAGACATTAACAAGAGGTTACCTTCATTCAGGAAAGCCTGATGAAGTTCACAGTTTCTCTCTCAACTGGAAAGGCACATGGTGAACATGGCGACGTCTACTAGCTTCCTCTCCAAGCCTCTTGCTTCATGAAGCTCCCCTGAGGGCATATTCCTTCTTCATCTCCAGAAGTCTCTGGCGGCATGGGCTCTCTCTGCTTTGTGGCTCTGCTGTCCTCAGCTTTCTCCAAAATGTTTCCTCTTTTAAAGGATTCCAGTAAACTAATCAAGACCCACCTGGAATGAGTGGAGTCACATCTCCCTCTATTTAAAAGTTCACACCCACAATTGTGTGAGTCTCCGTGGAGATAACCAAATCAACTTTCCACCCTACATTATTGAATAGGGATTAAGAGAAAGGGTTGCTCCCACAAGATTGATTAGGATTAAAACATGGCTTTTCCAGGGTATATAATCCTTTCAAACCAGCACAGGCTGTTTGACTTTCTTTTTCTTATCAACACCATCCATTATAAAAATTTCCATAACCCAAGACACAAACTCTACCAACTAAGCATTAACTCTATTTCCCATTCCCCACACCTACCCCTGGTAACCTAAATTCTAACTTCTGACTATAAATTTGCATATTCTGATTCTTTCATATACTTAAGGTCATACCATATCCTTTTGTGTCTGGCTTATTTCACTCAATATGATGCCTCCAAGGTTCATACCTGTTGTACCAGGCACCAGAACTTCATTCCTTCTCAGAGCTGAATAATAGTCCATTGTGTGTGTTTATATATAATATATATAAAACATACACATGCATATATACACATCACATTTTGTTTACCCATTCATGTGTTGAGGAACACTTTGGTTGCTTCTACCTTTGGATATGGTGAATAATGGTACGATGAAGATCAGTGTGCAAATGACTGTTCTTGTCCCTGCTTTTAGTTCTCTTGGATCTATACCCAGAAGTTGCATTGCCAGGTTATATGGTAGTTATATATTTAACATTCTGAGGAACTGCCAAACTGTTCTCCACAGTGGCTGTACCATTTTGCATTCCCCCCAATGATGAACAAGTATTCCTATTTCTCCATGTCCTCTCCAACACTTGTTATTTTCAGTGTTTTTAGTAGTACTTCTTCTAGGAGTTGAGAAATGGTATATCATTGTGGTTTTAATTTGCATTTCTCAATTGTCTGGTTATGTTCAGCATCTTTTTCTGAGCTTTTATGCCATTAGTATATCTTTGGAGAAATGTGTATTCAACCTTTTGCCCATTTTTTATTGTGTTATTTGTCTTTTTATTGCTGAGTTGTAGGGTTCCTTTCTATATTCCTGATATTAAGCTCTTATTGGATATGTGGTTTCCAAATATTGTTCCACAAAGTTTCTCTTTTTTACCTTCCTGATGAAGTCCTTTGATGCACAAAAGTTTTAAATTTTGAGGCGGTCCAGGTCTATATATTGTTTCTTTTGTTGCTTGTGTTTGGGTCTAAATCTAAGAAACCATTGCCTAACACAGTGGACATGCTTCCCTGTATTTTCTTCTAGGGCTTTTATGCTTTTGGTTGCTAATATTTAGGTCTTTGATCAATTTTGTGTTAACTCTTGTACAGGGTGTGAGGTAGGGGTCCATCCTCATTTGTTTGCATATGGCTATCCAGTTTTTCCCAGCACCATTTATTGAAGAGACTTTCCCCTTTTAATGACTTGGCATCCTTGTCAAAAATCAATTGTCCATCCCTGCCTGAGCTGTACCCCACCCCCACGGCCCCCACACTGCACCTCCACAACCCTTTGCCACACACCCCATGATCACAGGCACCAGTGTAGCATCCCCTACCCATGTCTATACCTGTGCCTCAACCCATCACCACACTGTTGTGCCCCACCCCACACCCTGGCATCCTGCTCCACATCCATCCTGCAAATACAAAGCTTTAGACTACTGAAGGAAATCAACTTCTAAAGTAACCCTATTGACTTCAAGGTAACAGAAGATCACTAAGCATATGAAGGTGTGGACAGATATCACCCAGCTTAATGACCAAATTAAAACACCAGAGGAATGCAGACTTTGGAACAACTAATTAAAGGTGTTCTTATGACTCTACTAAATAAAATCAGTGGGATGGCTAATGACATAAAGGAGATCAAAAAGACACTAGAAGAGTATAAAGAGGAATTTGAAAGAAAAAAATAGAAAAATGGCAGATATCAGAGAGATTAAAGATGCTGTAGGCCAAATAAAAAATATACTAGCGACACATAACAGCATATTTGAAGAGGCAGAAAAAAGAATAAGTGAACTAGAGGACAGGACAACTGATTTCAAATATACAAAAGAGCAAATGGTAAAAAATATGGAAAATTTGAATTGGATCCCAGGAAAATGATGGACAAAACAAAGTGCACGAAGATGATAATCATCGGTGTTCCAGTAGGAAAAGAGAAGAATAAAGGGCTAGGAAGATTAGTTGAGGATATAATAGGGGAAAACTTCCCAACCCTTATGAAAGATATAAATATGCAAATTGAAGAATCCCAATGAACTCCAAATAGAATAAATCCAAATAGGCCTGCCCCAAGACACATACTAATCAGTCGGTCAAATATTGAAGAGAAGCAGAAAATCCTGAAAGTGGCAAGAGAAAAGCAGTCTACTACATACAAAGGAATAAGACAGTTTGTACTACTCAACTGGTACTGTGGAGGTGAGAAGGGAGTGATATGATATATTTAAGATCCTGAAAGAGAAAGGCTTCCAGCCAAGAATTCTATACCTAGCCAAATTGTCCTTCAAAACTAAAGAAGAGATTAACATTTTCACAGAAAAACAAATGCTGAAAGAATTTGTCAACAAGGACCGGTCCTACAAAAAATACTAAAAGGAGTTTTGCTGGCTGAAAAAAAAAAAAAAGACAGGAGAGGGAGGTCTGAAGGAGGGATTAGAATTGAACAGTACCAGTAAGGGCAATTTAAAGGTTAATAAAGAGAAAGAAGGGAAAGATTATATAGATCTGACAAATAAAATCCAAAGGATAAGATGGTGGATTCAAGAAATACCTTTACAGTGATAACTTTGAGTGTTAATGGACTAAACTTACAATTTAAAAAATACAGATTGGAAGAGTGGATTAAGAAATATAATCCAGTTATATGCTGCTTACAAGACACTCATTTTAGATACAAGGATACAAATAGACTGAAAGCGAAAGGGTGGAAAAAGATGTTCCAGGCAAGCTGTAACGAAAAGAAAGCAGGATTAGCTATACAAATATCAGACAAAATAGACTTTAAATGTAAAGACACCATAAGAGACGAAGAAGGACACTATGTATTAATAAAAGGGACAATTCACCAAGAAGAAATAACAGTCATAAATGTTTATGCTCCCAATCAAGGAACTCCAAAATACAAGAGACAAACATTGGCAAAACTGAAAGGAGTGATAGACATTTCAACAATAATAGTAGGAGACTTCAGAACACCACTCTCTCCTATAGACAGGCAACCAGACAGAGGATCAGCAAGGAAATAGAGAACTTAAACAATTTGATAAATGAATTAGACCTAACAGACATATATAGGTTGTTACACCCCAAAATGCCAGGGTATATGTTATTCTCTACTGCTGATGGAACATTCTCCAGGATAGATCATATACTGGGGCACAAATAGGTCTTTATAAATTTAAAAACATTGAAATTATTCAAAGCATTTTCTCTGATCACAGTGGAATGAAGCTGGAAATTAATAACCACCAAAGAATGAGAACTTTCACAAATACATGGAGATTAAATCACATGCTCTTAAACAACCACTGGGTCAAAGAAAAAATTGCTAAAGAAATAGGTAGCTATCTGGAGATGAATGGAAACAAGAATACAATGTAGCAGAACTTACAGGATGCATCAAAGGCTGTGCTGAGGGGGAAATTTATTGCCCTAAATGCCTGTATTAAAAAAGAACATAGAGCAATAATCGAGGACTTAACTGCTTACCTGGAAGAACTTAAGAAAGAATAGCAAACTAACCCCAAAGCAAATAGAAAAAGAGAAATAACAAAGATTAAAGCAGAGTTAAATGAATGGGAGAACAAAAGAACAATAGAAAGAATCAATAAAACCAAAAATTGGTTCTTTGATAAAATCAATAAAATTGATTGACCACTAGCAAGACTGACAAAAAAAATGAGGGGGAGATTAAAATATTTTCAGACAAACAATCACTGAGAGACTGGCTCTGTAAGAAATACTAAAGGGATCATTAAGGCAGATAAGAAAAGGCAGAAGAAGGAGGTCTGGAGAAGAATGTAAAAATGAAGACTATCAGTAAAGGTAAAAGGAGAAAGAAAAAATAGAAAAAAGGAGAAAAAATTAGATATGACATATAAAATGAAAAAACAAAATGTGAAGAAAGTACTGCCTTTACATTGATAACACTAAATGTTAATGAGTTAAATTCTCCCATCAAAAGACATAGACTGGCAGAATGGATTACGTAACAAGACCCATCTATATGCTGTCTACAGAAGACTCATTTTAGACTCAAAGACAAAAATAGGTTGAAAGTGAAAGGTTGGGAAAAAGGTATGTCATGCAAGCAACAATCAGAAAGGAGCATGAGTAGCTGTACTAATATGCAACAAACTAGACTTCAAATGTAAAACAAAAGAGAAAGAAGGACACTATGTATTAATAAAGGAACAATTCAACAAAAGATATAATAATCATAAATATTTATGCACCAAGCCAGAGTGCTCCAAAGTACATGAAGTAAACACTGAAAACACTGAAGGGGGCGGCTGCCGTGGCTCAGCAGGCAGAGCTCCGACCTGCCGTGCTGGAGGTCTGGAGTTCGATCCCTGGTGCCTCCTGCCCATATGCAAATTAAAAAAAAAAAAAACACTGAAGGGAAAAATAGACACCTTATGGAGAAATGACTACCATAATAGTTGGAGATTTCAATTCCCTACTTTCATCAATGGATAGAACATCTAGAGAGAAGGTCAATAAAGAAACATAATTTGAATAATACAATAAATGAACTAGACTTAACAGACATTTACAAAACATTATACCCCACAACAGCAGGATATACATTTTTCTCAATTGTGTATGGATTGTTCTCAAAGATAGACCAAATGCTGGGTCACAAAATAAGTCTCAATAAATTTAAAAAGATTGGAATCATATAAAGCACTTCCTTGGGTCATAATGGAATGAAGTTGGGAATCAATAACTGGCACAGGACCAGAAAATTCACAAAGATATAGAGGCTAAACAACACACTCTTAAACAACCAGAGGGCTAAGGAAGAAGAAATTACAAGAGAAATCAGTAAATATCTTGAAGCAAATGAAAATGAAAATACAACATATCAAAATTTACGGGATGTAGCAAAGGCAGTGCGACGAGGGAACTTTATTGCCTTAAATGCCTTTATTTAAAAAGACAAAAGAGGGCAGGCTATGGTGGCTCAGCAAGCAGAGTTCTTGCCGGAGAACTGAGTTCATTTCTTGGTGCCTGCCCATGTAAAAACAAACACACAAACAAACAAAAAAAAACAAATACAAAAGAGTGAAAACCAAGATATTAACTGTTCACTTGGAAGAACTAGAGAAAGAACAGCAAACAGATCCCAAAGCAAACAAAAGGAAAGTAATAATGAAGATTAGAGCAGAAATAAACAAAATTGAGAACATTGAAACAATCGAGAAAATCAACCAAACCTGTAGCTGGTTCTTTGAGAAAATCAGTAAAATCCATGGGTCCTTAGCTAGGTTTTCAAAAGAAAAAGAGAGAAGTTGCAAATAAAATCAGAAATGAAAGAGGAGACATAACCACAGACCCCGCAGAAATAAAGGGGGTAATGAGAGGATACTATGAACAACTATATGCTAAAAAGGGAGACAATGTAGACGAAATGGACAGCTTCCTTGAAAGGCATGAACAACCAATGTTGACTGGAGAAGAAATAGACAATTTCAGCAAACCAATCACAAGTAAAGAGATTGAATCAGTCATCAAGAAGCTCCCAAAACAAAAAAGTCCACTACCAGATGGCTTCACATGTGAATGCTACCAAGCAATCAAGAAAGAAGTAGTACCAATCCTTCTCAGACTCTTCAAAAAAATTTAAGAGGAGGAAAATCTACCTAACACATTTTATGAAGCCAACATCACCCTAAAACCAAAGCCAGACAAAGATACTACAAGAAAAGAAAATTACAGACCAGTCTCTCTAATGAATAAAAATGCAGAAATTCTCAACAAAATTCTTGCATATTGAATCTAGCACATTAAAAGAATTATATACCATGACCAAGTGGGATTTATTTCCGATATGCAAAGATGGTTCAACATAAGAAAATCAATTTATGTAGTACATCATATCAACAAATCAAAGCAGAAAACCCACATGGTCATTTCAATTGATGCAGAAAAGGTATGTGACAAAATTCAACATCATTTCTTGGTGAAAACACTTCAAAGAATAGGAATAGAAGGGAACTTCCTCAACATGATAAAGGTAATATATGAAAAACCTACAGCTAACATTATCTTCAATGGGGAAAAACTGAAAGCTTCCCCCTAAGATCAGGAACAAGACAAGGATGCTCACTGTCACTATTGTTATTCAATATTATGCTGGAAATTCTAGCTGGAGCAATTAGATAAGAAA
This sequence comes from Myrmecophaga tridactyla, assembly GCA_004026745.1. NCBI lineage: Eukaryota > Metazoa > Chordata > Mammalia > Pilosa > Myrmecophagidae > Myrmecophaga > Myrmecophaga tridactyla. Next base: position 8,504 of record PVIY010059805.1, read on the forward strand.
CAGAAAATAAAAGGCATCCAGATCGGAGAAGAAAAAGTAAAACTCTCACTGTTTGCAGATGATATGATACTATATGTTGAAAACCCCCCAAAAATCTACAGCAAAGCTACTAAAGCTAGTGAGTACAGCAAAGTGGCAGGTTACAAGATCAACACCCAAAAATCAGTAATGTTTCTATACACTATTAATGAGCAATCTGAGGAGAAAATCAAGAAAAAAATTCCATTTACAATAGCAAGCAAAAGAATAAAATATTTAGGAATAAATTTAACTAAGTACACAAAAGATGTATATACAGAAAACTATAAGAAATTGCTCAAAGAAATCATGGAAGATCTAAATAAATGGAAGGGCATACAATGTTCATGGCTTGCAAGACTAAATATAGTTAAGATGTCAATTCTACTGAAATTGATACATAGTTTCAATGCAATACCAATTAAAATTCCAACATCTTATTTTGCAGAAATAGAAAAACCAATAATCAAATTTATTTTGAAGGGGAGGGTGCCCTGAATAGCTAAAAATATCTTGAGAAAGAAAAATGAAGTGGAAGGTCTCACACTACCTGGCTTTAAAACATACTATGAAGCTACAGTGGTCAAAACAGCATGGTACTGGCATAAAGACAGACACACTGACCAAAGGAATAGAATAGAGTGTTCAAATATAGACCCTCTCTTGTATGAACAATTGATCTTTGATAAGGTGTTCAAGCCAACTCACTTGGGACAGAGTGGCCTCTTCAATAAATTTTGCTTGGAGAACTGGTTATCCATATGTAAAAGAATGGAAGAGGATCCACATCTCACACACTGTAGAAAAATTAACTTAAAATGGATAAAAAATCTAAACATTAGAGCTAAGACCACAAAACTTTTAGAAGAAAATGGAGGAAAATATCTTATAAATCTTGTAATAGGAGGCAGTTTCCTAGACCTTACACCCAAAGCCCAAGCATTGATAAAATAAATAAATGGGAACTCCTCAAAATTAAACACTTTTGTGCATCAAAGAACTTTGTCAAAAAAGTAAAAAAGCAGCCTACACAATGGGAGACAATATTTGGAATCAGATAAGGGTTTAGTATCCAGACTATGTAAAGAGATTTCTACAACTCAACAACAGAAAGACAACTCAATTAAAAAAATGGACAAAAGACACGAACAGACACTTCTCAGAAAAGGAAATACAAATGGCTAAAAGGTATATGAAAAGATATTCAACATCACTGGCTATTAGGGAATGCAAATCAAAATCACAATGAGATATCATCTGACACCTTCTAGAATGACAAAAAAAAATCAGAAAACATTCTGATTATCAAAAAATCAGAAAACAACAAGTGCTGGAGAGGATGTAGAAAAAGAGACACACTTATCCAGTGTTGGTGGGAATGTAAAATAGTAAAACCACTCTGGAAGTCAGTTTGGTGGTTCCTCAGGAAGCTAAGTATAGAATTGCTATATGATACAACAATCCCATTACTATTCAGAGGACCTGAGGGCAAGGACACAAACAGACATTTGCACACCAATGTTTTTAGCAGCATTATTTACTATTGCCAAGAGATGGAAACAGCCCAAATGTCCATCAGCGGATGAGTGGCTAAACAAGTTGTGGTATATACATATGATGGGACATTATGCAGGTATAAGAAAACATAAAGTCGTGAAACATGTTACAACCTGGATGAACCTTGAGGACATTATGCTGAGTGAAATTAGCCAGAAACAAAAGCACAAATACTGTTTAGTCTCACTAATATGAACTAATATTAATGAGTGAATGTTGAGAGTTGGATATTAGGAGATAGAAATAGGGTAGAGATTGGGTATTAGGTGCTGAAGGAATACAGATTGTCCAAAAGGACTGATTGTAAAAATTCAGAAATGAATAAATAGCACAATACCACCTGATTGTATCACAATAATATAAGACTATCGAATGAAGCTGAATGTGAGTATGATTGAGGGAAAAGGGCTGGGGGCATGTATGAAACCAGAAGGAAAGAAAGAGGATAATGACTGATATCATATAATTTAGGAATGCCTAGAGTGGACAATGATGATGATTAAATATACAAATAAAAAAATGTTTTTGCATGAGGGAAAACAAGTGTATGTCAACATTCCAAGGTGTTGAAAATAGATGCTATATGGGAAAAAGTACAATCAATGCAAGCTATGATCTATAGTCAACAATAACATTGTAATATACTTCCACTGAATGTAACAAAGGCATTATGCCAAAACTAAATGTCAACAGGCGAGGGTCCTGGGGGCAGGATATGGATTCTTTATTGAAGAAAGGAAATGTCTTCATATAGATTATGGTGATGAAGGCAAGTCTGTGTACTTAGGTTGGATTGTATGATGTGTGAATAAACTGTTTAAAAATGAACAGAGAGAAACAAGTGCTAGAGAAAATGTGGAGAAAGAGATGTACCTGTTCACTGTCAGTAGGGAAATAGAGGTGCAGCCCCTTGGACAGCAGTGTGGTGATTCCACAGGAGGCTAAGGGTGGGGTTGCCATAGGATCCTGAAACCCTATTGCTCAGTATATACATGGAGGACCTGAGTGTGGGGACATGAATGGACATTTGCACACTGATGTTTATGGCAGCAGTGTTCCCGATTCACAATGGATGGTGGTGGCCTAAGGGTAGAACAACTGAGGAAATATGGTGTATACATACAATGAACTACTGAGCAGCCAGAAGAAGAAATCAAGTAGTGAGGCATGTAGCTAGGTGTATGAACCTTAAGGACTGTATGTTGAATGAAATGTCAGGAATAAAAAGACAAATATCATGCCTCACTCATATGGACTAACTATAATATAAAAACTTGGTGAACTGAAGTTGAGAGCATGGGTTATCAGGTTGGGACTAACCTGGTCGTTTCCCAGAAACTTCAGGTATTTATGTGACACCTGAGACTCAGAATTAGAGCTGTGAAGCTATGAAAGTTAGCAGAACTCCTTACAGGAACTGTTTAAAAAGTTGTGAAAGGACTTCTGGGTCAAGATGGCAGCTTAACAACGTATGCGTTTTAGTTCGTCCTCCAGAACAACTACTAAATAACCAGAAACAGTACAGAACAGCTCCTGGGGCCATGTCAGTGACCAGACACACAGCGTACCCCAGTGGGGACCAGCTGGACCGGCTGTGAGCACCCCCCAGAACCGTGAGTTCCCAAAGCTGTGGCAGCCAGCGCCCCTCCCCCACAGGCCGCTTCCCAGAGGGGAAAGGAAAGGACTTTACCAGCAGCAGGGAGTGGGCACAATCAAACGCCAATTGTGGAACTAATTAACAAATTCTGACTACTAAAATTAGGCCCCCAGCTTAGGTGAACCTGATCAAAGCGGAGGTTGCTCATTTTTGCCCCC
>PVIY010059806.1:0-11886 GCA_004026745.1 Myrmecophaga tridactyla
AGGGAGCTGGGCTTCCACTATTTTCTAGTAAGGTAGTATGTCGGTATCTTTGTAATCTGCAGGACATTTCAGAACTGGTTGAATATAAGCACTGCGTGTCATCAATAACAACTCCTGCGGGCAACATGTGAATTTGGAACAAGGATCAGGAAGGAAACTGAATTTAAATTTTGTCATAGAAACCTCAAATAGGTGGTCAAATAATATACCAGCAAGCTTAAGCAATAAATGAAAGAAAATAGAACATCTCTCTAGATGAACAAGTCTTCTCTTGCTGCCATTTTAAATTATTACAGCATATTAATATTTTCCAAACTTTCATTTGTATGAACTTTCTGAAAAGCTGATAAATGTTATCTAATAAAATATTAGCGATTGTCTTACAAGAATACAGCAAACCTTGACCTCTACAGCCATGTTCTTTCTTTATCCTTCTAGAAGCCATAAACACCAAGTTCTCAGCAAATAAAATCAGATAACTAAAGGAAAAGCTGAATTTTCTAGTAGAAAAATTGGTTCTTACAAGAGAAAAACAGTTGGTGATTTGCCCCTATCAAGTCAGAGCTTTCACTGTCTAAAGTTGAAAGTAGAAAATATTGATTTCTTTATGAAGAATAGGATTCCCCGATCACCCTCTTCTATATTGTCAGATCAGATTACGGAAAGTCAGAAGGCAGACTTATAGGAAGAAAACCATAAATGACACAACCTCTCTGACAAAGAAACCCATCAGTCTCCTTCTCATCCAGTGTTCAGATATTGTCCTTGGGTGAAACTGAAGAGTCTTATAAGTTAAAATAATATAAGCTAAGTTGTTCTATTAGTGGGGTTCCTAGCTATCCTAAAATACCAATTTTAGGTATTTTATCTTTCTTCTGCTCAAAATTATTCAATGGGTCTGCAATTGTTTTAGAATTAAAATCAAGGCTGTCCACAGCCTGATCACAGCTTTGGCAGTGAAACTAATCACCTACCAAGCAATACCACCCTGTTTGTTTCCCATACACCTTGAATAGTTTTGCCTTTCCAAATGTGATTCTCCTAGATTTCTTTACCTTTTTTTCCCTTCCTACTACATCATTATGAATAACATTGGACCGTAAGTCTTGATTCCTTTAAACTTTAGTTTCACAATTTGCAAAATGAAATGCAGTGCACTAAAAAACTTTATTATGAAAGTAAAAAGACAGCCTACAGAATGGGAGAAAATATTTGGAAACCACACATGGGATTAGGGTTTAATACCCAGAATATGCAAACAAATACAACTCAAAAACAAAAAAGGCAAAAGCCCAATTTTAAAAATGGTCAAAAGCCCTGAATAGACATTTCTCCAAAGAAGATATACAAATGGCCAATAGGCTTATGAAAAGATGCTCAACATTGTTAGCCATTAGGGAAATGCAAATCAAAATCACAAGGAGATACCATTTCACACCCACCAGAATGGCTACTATTAAAAAAGTGAAAGTAACAAGTGATAGAGAGAGTGTGGAGAAATAGGAGCACTCCTTCATCACTGGTGGAAACATAGAATGGTGCAGGTGCTGTGGAAAGTGGCTCCTCAGAAAGTTAGAGAATTACCATGTGATTTGGCCACTTCTTGGTATATGCCCAAAAGAATTGAAAGAAGGAGTTCAACAGATATTTGTACACTGATGTTGACAGCAGCGTTATTCATAATTGCCAAAAAGTGGAAACAACCCAAGTGTCTGTCAACAGGTGAATGGACAAAACAAAATGTGCTGTACAATGAGATATTATTCAGCCATAAAAGGAATGAAGTTTTGATACATGCAACAACATGGATGAACCTTGATAAATGATATATATTGAGTGAAAAAAGCAAGACACAAAAGGAAAAATGTTGTATGATTTCATTAATATGCAATAATTAGAATAAATAAATTTCTAGAGTCAAAACCTAGAATGCAGGCTCCCAGGGGCTGGCGTGGGAGTAGGGCTCGGGGACTTAATGCTTAATTGGTACAGAGTTTCTGTTTGGTGTAATGGAAATATTTTGGAAAAGAATGGTGCAGGTGGTAGCACAGCATTGTGAATGTAATTAACACCACTGAATTTTATATTTGAAAGCAGTTAAAACGGAAACTTTTAGGGTGTGGATGTGTTAGTAGGAGAAACATTTTTTTAAAAAGCCTAGGACTATAATATAAAAGATGAGCCTGAGTATAAACTATATGATTATAATAAAATTGTTTCATCAATTGTAACAAAACTACTCCAATAATGCAAAGAGTTAATAACAAGGAAGACTGCCTATGTGAGGTGGGGGTGGTGATGGTGGTGGTGGTATTTGGAGCTCTGTACTTTCTTCTGGTTTCTCTGTAAACCTACAATTGCCCTAATTAAAAACAAAATGCTGTTAGGTTGCAACCAATTCTCAAATAAGGGGGAGAGAGAAAAAGGGCGAACAGGAGGAGGGGGTGAGGGAGAGAGGGGAAAGGAAAAGGAAGGAAGAGGAGAGAGAGAGAGAGAGAGAGAGAGAATGGAATAAGAGGGGCACCATGTTAACATAGGTGGGCCTGGTTAAAGGATATATGAATGTTCATTATACTGTTCTTATTCATGCAAATTCTCTGACATTTTGAAATTATTTCCAAGTAAGAGTTCATAAAAAAATATTGAACTGGATACCTGCCTTTCCAAGTTGTTATGAAGATCACATGAGGTAGTATTTATGAGAGCACTTAAACAAAAAAGCCTTCTTGAACTGTAAGTTATAATTATTGGCTGTCATCTAAATCCAGGTTCAAGCCCCTCCTGTCTGGGTATTTTGTGTCCACTTTAGGTCATAATGATGAAAACAATGTCTAACAGTTCTAGCGCACTTCCTTCATTCCAGTCAAAATTCTAAATACTTTACATATTTTAACTTACTGAGAATTCACAAGCACCCCAAGAGGTATATTCTATTATCATTCCCATGATAATAGAATTGTTTCTTCAATTAAACAATTGTTTAATTGTTTAATTGTTTCTTCAATTAGACAATTGAAGAAACTGAGTCACAAAAAGCAAAAAAAAAAAAAAAAAAAAATTGCCAGAAGACATACATCTATAATATGGTGGTATTGAAATTTGAATCCAAGCCAACCAACTTGAGTGCCTTGTCTGGACCTGTAACGCTAGCATGATCCTTGCCACCCACTTTCACACTTAAACACATGAGGTGATTCCAAGAATGCTGCAGAAATGACTTGTCTCCCCAGTGAGTTTGTAAATTCCTTGAGAACAAAAACCACATCTTATATTTTGTTTCTGTGCTCCACATGACAGAGTTTTTGTTCCTCAAATACTTCATAAATTTAACTAAATTAGAGAAAGATACTGTCTGAGGTCAAGTCCAACCAGGCTAGGAGACTGAGATCCAAGGGAGGGGAGGTCACTGGGGAGCATTCTGAGTTAGTGTCCATGGGGGTTAGTGTCCGTGGAGGTTAATGTCTGTGGGGGTTAGTGTCCATGGGGGTTAGTGTCCGTGGAGTGCAGGACGGGCAGCTGGGCAGAGGGAGAAGATTAACCAAAGTGGAAACGCATTGAGTATCTAGATCTTTCTAACCACAAATATTCCATAGAGTACCATGGGAAAGAAAGAACATTAAAACAGATAAACAATTAGATTGACGGATAGATAGGATGATATGGCTAATGTGACAAAATGTTCGAATAGGTAGATCTGAGTTTCTGGGGGGATAGAGATGTGTTGGAGTTCGCTGTATGGAGTTTGTATTATTGTTGTAACTGTCCTATAAATTTGGAAGTATTTCAAGATAAAAAGTCTAGAATTAAAATCTGCACAGTAGAAATAACCATGTCATCATATACTTGAGTGCCTAGCATCGTGTGCTGTGGTATTTCCTGTATGCTGTAAAGATGGGCAAAAATTTGAAAGAAAAATCTGTCTAATCAGAGATAAAAATTGTGACATACAAAGGAAGAACAAGACAGGCACTAAATTTTATTACTCCCTTATTCTGTATTAGATGCTGTATTAGTTAGGGTTCTCTGGAGAAACAGAATCAACAGGGAACACTCGCAAATATAAAATTTATAAAAGTGTCTCACGTGACCACGGGAGCGCAGAGTCCAAAATCCGCAGGGTGGGCTGTGAAGCCTACGATTCCGATGGAGGGTCTGGATGAACTCCACAGGAGAGGCTCGCCAACCAAAACAGGAAAAGTCTGTCTCTACTGAATCCTCCTTAAAAGGCTTCCAGTGATCAGATTAAGCATCACTCATTGCAGAAGACACTCCCCTTGGCTGATTACAAATGGAATCAACTGTGGATGTAGCTGACATGATCATGATTTAATTCTATGAAATGTCCTCATTGCAACAGACAGGCCAGCACTTGCCCAACCAGGCAAATAGGTACCACCACTTGGCCAAGCTGACACATGAGCCTGACCATGACAGATGCTTTCAGGCATGCCAATGAATTTAGCCTTCACAATGACCTAGAGATGAGACTGCAAAACAGGCTCTGGGAGATTAGGAAAATTTCCCAATATCACGCAGGCTGTGGGTAGTAGAGGTGAAGTTTGAATCCACTTCTGCCTGACTCCTAAGTCTTCCTCTTCCAAGGATTCCAGGACACTATTTGTAAAGGCCAAGGAAGCTGTATTTAGGATTTATAGTTTTATATTAAGATGAGCTGACCATACATCCAGGTTGCTCATGACAGTGCTGGTTTATGACTGGTACAATTTTTAATAGTGCCCTTTCCATTCTGTTTTCTGGTTTCAATGAAAAGTATATACCAGAGCAAGAGAGGCCATTCACCTGGTGGGGGAAGGAGGAAAGGCTACCACATGTGATGCCAGGGAAGATAAGGGGTGCTGAAGATGGAAGGCACACAAATTCTATTCTGCTGTTCCAAGACGGGGCCTTGCCTGGTTTGGGAAGCGCTCTTACATAAATCTGAGAAGGAAAAAATTGCTGATCTTTGTTCTGGAGTCTAGTAAGAGGGGTGACATATGTTCACAAGTGTCTGTAACCAGTCATGTAACAGACAATAGAAAGTGCTCCATGAGAGAAATGAAAGGAGGATGATTGAATTTCAGTGACGAAAGAGAATTTGTAGGTCAATAGGTACCAAAAGGCTTGGGAACTAAGGTGGAATTTGTGCTGAATGCAACAGTTTGGTAGGATTTTGATTTAAGCAGAAGGGATAAGATTAGAAACACTCATTTTGATCAAAGAGGAGCAACTAGATTTCAAATACCTACATCATAAAATGAGTTTTATGAACAAACTGAGTGTTGCTGCATGTGAATAAAAAAAGGATTTGTCTTATTATGGGAATCCTCAATTGATCACATCTAAACTATATTGCTTTGGGCGGCTGCCGTGGCTCAGCAGGCAGAGCTCCGACCTGCCGTGCTGGAGGTCTGGAGTTCGATCCCTGGTGCCTCCTGCCCATATGCAAATTAAAAAAAAAAAAATCTTAAAAAAAAAAATCTTAAAAAAAAAAAATTATATTGCTTCTCTGTAAATTTGACCTCTCAAGGCCATTATATGTATTTCCCAGAATTGAAAAACATATACATCCTAAATCACTCAAAATCTCCCTACCTGATTTTATTAATATTTCCATTATCCTATCAGGGGAAAATTTTATGAATAATACAGTAATCTGATTTTGTTAATACAATATAAGAAGATAAAACAGAATTTTGGCTATCAAAATTTTTTTCTAAAAAACTTAAAAAATTTGTTTTCTGGCCTGGTAAAGTGAAAGAAACTGCTGTGTTCATTCCTTCAATTTCATCACTCATGGGTTTTCTAAGTTCTATTGTTAGTACAACAGTGCCCTCTATATCTCATTCCCCATGCAGGATTCCAGGGTTTGAAAATCAGTATAGAATGATCAAAAAGGCAAAACTCTGGCAGATTTATATCCTCAAAATAAAACAAGAACAACAAGGAAAACTTGCCCATATGATCTTTTAATCTAAATTGCATAATTCTGAATATTTTCTACTTTTAAAAGAGCTATGTCTTCTGGTCTTCTAGGAAAATAGATATCAGGAAAAGATTCCTGGAAAAAAATTTAAGGTCACATATTATATTTAAATGTTTACTTATGAGATTTCCAAAGCCGTATTTGAATTTATTAGCAACTTCAAAATTCCTTTCTTAAAAAATGTAATCTAGTTTTAAAAATGTGGTCTCTGAAATTTTGTCACTGCTTAGCATGAATGAAAGTCGATTATCAGAAGGGCTGCTCCTATTTTACAACCTTTTATCTTTGGCAACTTTTGAGTTGCCAGCCGTTAATTGATATTAGTATTCTTTGCTTAATATCTTAATAAATTTGAAAAGATCACCCTTTTATAAATGATTTCTCCTAAAAAAGTAACATAGCCATTTCATTTGACAGATTCCATTTTAATGAACAAATATGCTTCATTCAATTTGATTTTTAAGGATTTTGGTGATGCAGTGAAGAGCTTTGATAATTAGGATAAATTCAGCTAGTTCTGAACTTAGCACATTTTCACTGTGGCCTAATTTACATGTATCAGCAACATTTTCATTAGATATGGAACTTTATTTTGTGATTAGAGGTACTGTTTTCATAACTAAACCCATTGAGTGCCCAAGGAGTACAGGAAGGGAAGCATTTTTAGGAAACCAAACAAGGAAGCAAATTATTTATTTATTCCAGAAATCATTATTAGATGCTTGATATGTCCCACCACTGCTCTGGGAACTGGAGATACAGAAATGGATAAACGGAGAGAACACCACAGCTTTCATGGAGAGGTGGGAGCAGGGTATTCAGACAATAAACAAATCAAGAAGTGAATTAATTGATGCTTTCATATACGGCTGAGTGTTTTGAGCAGTATAAAACTTCTTATTTTGAAACATATATTATTTTTTGCACGGGCAGGCACTGGAAATTGAATGTGGGTCTCCAGCATCGCAGGCGAGAACTCTGTCTGCCGAGCCACGTGGCCCGCCCTGAAACATATTTTTAAAAAACTCAACTTGGTTCATAGAACAAAATGTAAGAACTAAAATCCCAAAATTTCTAGAAGAAAACAAAAGAGGAAATCTTTGGCACCTTGTGTTAGGCAATGATTTTTTAGAGAAGACACAATTAGGTGAAATATTGAAGAAAAAATTGATTAACCGAACTTCACCAAAATTTAAAACTTTCTATTAGCTAAAACACTGATAATATAAAACTGAAGACCCAGATTGGGAAAAAATATTTGCAGAGTATGTATCTGCCAAAGGATTATATGTATGTAGAACATATAAAAAAATCTTATAACTCAATAAGACAACATAAAACCCATTATATAAAAAAATAGACAAATGATTTGAGCAGACATTTCACAAAAGAAGATGTACTAATACCCGAAAGGTAAATGTCACATGACAAGGCACCTAACAATATTAATCAATTGGGAAACACAAATTAAAACTACAAGGAGTTATTGTTGCACACACATTAGAATGGCTAAAATTAAAAGACTGACGACAATAAGTATTGACAAAAACATGCAGCAACTGGAACTCTCAAAATTCACTTGAGAATATAAAATAGTTCAAATCCCTTTGGAAACAATGTACATGGTGCTTAGAAAGTAAAACCTGTATTTACCATATGAATCAGCAATTTCATTTGTTGGGATTCGTCTCAGGAAAATGAAACCGCATGTCCACACAAAAATTTGTGCATGAATATACGTAGCAGATCCATTCATCATAGCCCAAAACTGGAATCAGGCCAAGTGTTCACAGACTGGCAAAAGTATAAACAAATTGTGTTATATTCATATAATGAAATACTACTCAGCAATAAAAAAAGAACTACCGGTAGACACAACGATATGGATGAATCAAAACATTATGCTGTGCCATGCCAGAGACCTGGGTTCGATTCCCAGTGCCTGCCCATGCAAAAATAAAGCAAAACAACAAAATATTATGCTGAATGAAAGAACAGGGTACACATATTCTGTGATTCTGGTTATGTGAGATTCTAGAAAATCCAAACTTAAATTACAGCAATAGAAAACAAGGGAGGTGTTTCCTGATGCTGTGCCTGGTGAGTGGCGATTGATTGCCTCCTGGGCACTTGGGGAATTGTGAAATGTTCTCTGTCTTGATAATTTGTGAAACGGTATATGGTTTGTCAAACTCACCAGAATATACACTTAAGCTGAGTACATCTTATGATAAAAATTATCTCTTTGAAAAGTTGATATTAAAATGTTAAAAAAAAAAGTCCAGTCTATGTTTTATTTTTCTGGGTATAGTATTTCAACTTAATGTTTAGTTCTAAGTGCTGGTGATTTGAATTTTTGATCTAACAGTTCACTCGTTTTTTTAAAGATATTACTCTTTTGATTAAGTATGAGTGTTGTGTCAGGAAGAGATGAAAAAGGATTTGGAGGATACATACTCATTTTTAAGGCTATTTTCTGATTGTAACAATTTTATTTTTATATACTGGTCATTGGCAATGGCACTAGTTTGATTCAGCAAGATATTGTATTTGAGGATTAGCCTATGTGAATCAAATAGTTCTATCTATAATGGAGACACTGAAACTATTAAAATAAACATTTGTTTAAATTTTATTTGAATCATGAATAGTCTGATATACTAAAATTCCTGGTTGTGATTTGTCTGAAAGGACTAAATGGAATAGGGGAAGGTCCATAAAATATTTAAATATTCCCCTTCAAACAGTAACCATGGATTTTAGAAAGCAGTTTAAAATTAAAATATCTTAGCAATCATTCAATTATTTGGGGGGCGACTTTGAAATAACTTTTAACTAGCCTATTAAAATGACATGTAAATGGTTTGCCCGAACTCTCTGATTGGCACTGCAATTGTGCATTTTAAACTGAAGTCTGATACCAACATCTGAAAAGCTAGAAACATTTAGGTAACCTAAGAAAAAACCTGCATAAGCTGTATTTATTCTCTTTGCTTTAATTTTCTAATATTTATGTTTAGCTTGACAATAGTATTTTATTTTTTAAAAATAATGTTTGTGTGTAGAAAACACATTGAATTTATTTGCAATTGACCACGCATACCTACTCACCAATAAGATTGTAGAAAGATTCTAGAGCTCACCTGTGGACTTTGTGTTTGATTTCAGCACAGTTCCTAAGTAAAAACAAATGACTTTTTTACAATAAAACTACAAGGTTATATCGTAAACAGTGCTCACACTTTACATTCTACCATAATAGAAGCCTAAACTAAGCCCTAGCATTTTAATCTATGTTGAAATGGAAGAGTTTTAAAAATCAAATTTCAATCCTTTCGTGAAAAACAATAATTTATTCTATGTTTTTCTAGGCTGGTAAGAAAATTGTAGCCATTCTCCAAAATAACTGTCATCCATTATGTGGTAATTGAAAGCTTCACAAAGAAGGTTGCTCCAGACAATGAAGTTATTTGGGTACCAGAGAAACTAGAAGGCAAATTCTGTTTTAAAAGAGATGCATCATTAGACATCAATACTCCTGAGGATATCTTCTGTCTTTGATGGACTATTTAACCGAGACTTGATCTCATTAAAAAATGTACACATAATGTATTTATTTATACTAAAGATACTTGCTATAAATTTTTAAGTTGAAAAACCTGCAGAATTGATGTGAGCGATTGAGTCATGCTATTCAAGTTTATTCTAGTTCATAGTCTCTGCTTTGTTTTTTGTCTTTCTTTCAAAGCCTAGACTTCAAAAGGTAATGGAACATAAGGGTAATTATAATTCAGGATAACAATGCCAATTATATCTTTCAAAAGGAAGGCATACTACTTCATTTGTTAGATTTTACAAAAGAACAAACTTGTATTGCTCGAACAGTAATTGATTCTTATGCCCCATCAGCCAGTCATATTTAAGAATATCCTCAATTATCATCTCAAAGCATGAAGCATGTATTTCATTACTTTCAACACAGAACAAAATCCTTTAGCTCTGCTGACCTTCTGAGCTTTGAGACTGAAAAGGACAGAGACCTTTTAAATTAAGCAAGTCTTCTTACATTTCATTGAACAAAGCAGCAGATAGAATTAAACCCCACCCTAATGTTCATCCTTCCCACACCTGGCAATAAAAAGCTAAAAAGCAAATACCCATATATTCCCAGGTATTATCAACAATAATAAGGAGGTAAGATAGTCATGCTTCAACCCAACTCTTAGACCTTCCAGACTGTGTGTGTGCGTGTATGCGTGTGTGTGTGTGTGTGTGCGTGCATGTGTGTGTCTTGGCTAGGCATCATTCCAGTGTTAGTTCTCTTCTCCTTAGTTCTCACAGTATGGGAAATGAAGTATTCACCCTGAAAAAGCAGCCTGTTAGGACATCCCACTGTAGAGAAGGAACGGAGCAAGTCAAGGTCAAAGGGGAGTGAAGACTCAAGAAGTAGAGAGACTAGCCAGGATTTACAGGCTGGCCCCTGCAGATACCATGGCATACTTTAAATGATCACGCCCAAGGGGGTTCTGTGAATGCCCCTCCTCTGCAAGTGTCTACAACTTAGTACACAGGGGCCAGGTGAATGCAGACAGCTTCAATCCACTTTCCCTCTATTCCCTCTCCAGCCCTATGCACCTAGCACATTTAGCAAAATGTAACAAGAGCCTTCAAACACCTTTGATCCACACAGTCTCCTTTGCTCGGGATGCTTTTCAGCCCTTCTTTACAAGAAGTAGGGGGTTGAATCATGTCCATCCAAAATTCATGTCCACCTGAAACCTGTAAATGTGACATTATATGGAAACAGGGCCTTTGCAGATGTGATCAAGTTAAGATGAGGTAACACTGGATTAAGATAGTGCCTAAATCCAGTGACTGGTGTCTTTATAAGGAAGAGACACATGGAGACACAAAGATGCTCATGTGACAACTAAGGCAGAGATTGGATGGATGCAGCTATAAGCCAAGTAATGCCAAGGGTTGCTGTCAACCAGCAGAAACTAGGAGAGAGGCACAGAACAGACTCCTCCCTGGGCCCTCAAAGGGAGCGTGGCCCTACTGACTCCTTGATTTCAGACTGCAAGCCTCTGGAATTGGGAGAGAATACATTTCCATTGTTTTAAGCCACTCAATTTGGGATATTTTGTAGCAGCAGCTCTAGGAAACTAATATACAGATTAACTTCAAAATCAAGCTAAATGTTACCCTTTTTGTGAGAGCTTTCCCAACTCTTCAGAGGGGTTTATCTTGCTTTTGAGCCTGGCTTATTATTTAATGTGTATTTTTAAAATATTTACTCTTAATTACTATTGAATGAATGGGGTGTACTCAAAGCATGAATTTTCAATGCATACTGATTGAAAGTTCTATTTTTTTCTTTGTATATTTATTTGTACCCACCCAATTTTTCAAAGGCTTTGAGGCAAACACTGAAGAGGAAACAGTAGCATCAGGTCTTGAATTTTGGTAGCTGAGCTCCAATTCGTGCTCTTTCAGCTCTGATGCACTGTAGAGATTAGGTCAGTTGAGTAAGACCAGCTCATATTGAACACCTCCTACATGCCATAAATAAATTGTTTAGTCAATCAACAGCATCTCTTGAGTACTTACTGTAGCCTGTCATTGGGCTAGCTGCCAGCTGAGAGGAGAGCATCTCATGCTCTGAGTCTACAAAGGAAGACATATGCTGAACAATTAGTTCCAAAGTTCAAACTGCAGTGAGCATTAAAAGTAAGTATCAAGTGTTGTAGAAATGCATGACAGTTGACAAGAGGAAAGAGAGGAAGAATGAGTTTTGAGTGACTGTGGGAGTAGGGAAGACAAGAAGAATTTCAGACATAAAGACAAGAGACCTACAAGAGCATATATGAGTGTGGGAGGAAGCGTGAGATAATGAAGAAGCA
>PVIY010059807.1:0-11896 GCA_004026745.1 Myrmecophaga tridactyla
ATACCCAGGCTACACCTGCCCCTAGTTCATACAGTCTCACAATGATCCCCCTGATCTCTGCACACGTGTACATCAGTTTACAGCCCTCCCAGATCCGCATATGCTCACAGCCCCCAGTCATGTCTCCCAGTTCTGGGCAAGCACTGACCTGCACAGCCGGGCCAAACCTGCCTCCAGCCCACATAGACACAACCCTGGCCTGCTGCCCCTGAGTTCTGCACATGTACACACAAGGGCCCACTCCCTTAGACCAGTGCACACCAGGATCCCGCCCACCAGACCCACGCATCTGCACAGCCACATCGTCCCCATCACCTGGAGGGAATGCCAGCCACACATTCATGCACTGACTTCCTGACCCCTGCCCCACGGATGTGCACACTTGCCCCACCCCCTGGCACAAGTGCCCTACTTCCACACCTGGCAAGTGCTCACAGGTGAATCTGTGCTCCAAAGCCCCTGCCCTGCACATGCATACACACCTGCTCCAAACCCCTCCACACAGCACAACTACACCATGTCACCACCCACCTGACAGCATCCCCTCTGACCCATGTCCCACAACCCTGCTGACCTGTGCCCACCCCTATACACTCCCACATCAGCATCTAGGGACCTCTGGACCCACCCCCCCATACAAGGACACGCCCACACCCTGCAATCCCCATGCCTCAACCTCTGAGCCACCTACCTTACACCCTGATATCCACAACCCCAACCTCAATACACCCACCCACATCCTACCTGCACATCAGCCCCCATGCATTCACTCAGCCTCCCCATCCATCTTCCACCACACTCTACCTTTGTGCTCCCCATGCTGCACCCTGCTCCTGTGCTCCAAGGCCTGCCTGAGCCACATCTCCCACCCTTGGCTCCCAAACTGCACCTCTACAACCCAGCACCATGCACTCCATGCTTACAGACACCAGCATAGCATCCCTAGCCTGTGCCTATACCTGCCCTGCAACACATCACTGCACTGTTGTAACCCACCTCACACCCTGAATCCTGCTCCACATCCATCCCACAAACACAAAGCTTTAGACTACTGAAAGAAATCAACTTCCAAAGTAAACCTGTCAAGATATTTACATGACTCAAAGACAACAGAAGATCACTAAGCATATCATAACGCAGACAGATATAGCCCAGCCTAACAACTGAATTAAAACACTGGAGGAAATACAGAATCTGAAACAACTAATCAAAGATGTTCATATAACTCTACTAAATAAAATAAATGGAATGGCTAATGACATAAAGAAGATCAAGAAGACACTAGAAACGCATGAAGAGGAATTTGAAAGAATAAATAGAAAAATAGTAGATATCACAGAGATTAAAGATACTGTAGACCAAATCAAAAATATATTTGAGATACACAACAGCAGATTTGAAGAGGTAGAAGAAAGAATAAGTGAACTAGAGGACTGTACAACTGATTTCAAACATACAAAAGAGCTAATGGAAAAATTTGAACTGGATCTTGGGGAATGATGGACAAATCAAAGCACACAGGAGCCAAGATGGCAGCTTAGCAAGGTGTAGGATTTAGTTTGTCCTCCAGAGCAGCTAATAAATAGCCAGAAACAGTACAGAACAACTGTAGGGGCCACATCAGTGACCAGACACACAGTGTGCCCTAGTCTGGACCAGCTGGAACAGCTGTGAGCCCCCTCGCAGAACCATGAGTGCCCCAAGGTGCGGTAGCCAGTGCCTCTCCCCCACAGGCTGCCTCCCAGAGGGTAAAGGAAAGAGACTTTACTAGCAGCAGGGGCTGAGCACAACCAAACACCAATTGTGGAATTAATTCACAAATTCTGACTACTAAAAATAGGCCCCCAGCTCAGCTGAACCTTGAGTAAAAGTGAAGGTCACAGGGTGGGCCATGGCGGCTCAGCAGGTAAGAATGCTTGCCTGCCATGCCCGAGGACCTGGGTTCGATTCCTGGTGCCTGTCCATGTTAAAAAAAAAAAAAGTGAAGGTTGCTGGTTTTTGCCCCAGTGCAGAGGGGACAGGGCTGACAGAAAAAGAAAAAAAAGGTTTTTTTGGATCTGAAAAGGTCTGGGCCCTGCAGGAAAGGAGGGGGCACATAGGACCTGGAGATGCACAGAGCAATGTACCAACTTAAGCTCTTGATTGGCAAACCCAAGGAATGGGGTCCTGCTCTGAAAAGAATTTTTCTTTTTCTTTTTTGTGGTTGTGTTTCTATGGATTGATTACTCTTTGGATACAGCTGCAAGGCTCCTAGGGATCCACTGCCTCAGGCATAGGCAGAAACAGGCTTGTTTGAGAGCTTGTCTGTAGCCTGTGCCTTCCCCAGGAGAGGGGTGGAGTCCAGCTCAGGTGGAATCCTTCCCTCAAGGAATTCATACCCCAAGGTCTGGAAAACAGAAGCTATTAAAGCCAGTTTACAACTTCTCCTCTGTCTTCACCATGCCTCCAGCAGGTAGAGTCTGCTGAAGTCAGCAGGTAGAGTCTGCTGAAGTTAAAGGTACTGCATCACCTTATGCTGTTGGGACGTGTAGGCAGAAAAGTGCCACCACATACTGGGCATGGTAGGAAAAATGCAGAGTCCAGAGACTACATAGGAAAACCTTTTAATGTGCTGGGTCTCACCCTCAGGGAAAACTGATGCAGATGACTTTCCTCCTGAGAGGAGACCAGTTTGGTCTGGGAAAATCTGACTGGCGTCTGTAATACCTAAGTAGACCCTCCTAAGGGGTGGGGGAAAAACACCATACAGGCAGGGCAAGAAACAAAAAAAAAAAAAACAAGAACTGAAAATTTCTGATCTATTAAACAAAACCTAAGCAGCTAGAGGACTAGAATAAGCTGAACTGAATGTCAAAGAACAGATAAACAACAAAGTCATCCAGCAAGAAACTCCTAGGGAAAAAAAATTGAGAAGTCTTCAGAATAAACAAATTAAGGTAATTAAATGCCTAGACACCAGCAAAAAATAACGAATCACACTAGGAAAATTGAAGATATGGCCCAGTCAAAGGAACACATCAACAATTCAAATGAGATACAGGAGTTGAAACAATTAATTCAGAATGTTCGAACAGACATGGAAAAACTTCATTAAAAATCAAATCGATGAATTGAGGGAGGATATAAAGAAGGCAAGGAATGAACAAAAAGAAGAAATTGAAAGTCTGAAAAAACAAATCGCAGAACTTATGGGAATGAAAGGCACAGTAGAAGAGATGAAGAAAACAATGGAAACCTACAATGGTAGATTTAAAGAGGCAGAAGATAGGATTAGTGAACTGGAGTACGGGACATCTGAAATGCAACAAGCAAAGGAAAATATAGGGAGAAAAATGGGAAAATATGAGCAGGGACTCAGGGAATTGAATGACAACATGAAGCACATGAATATACATGTTGTGGGTGTCCCATAAGAAGAAGAGAAGGGAAAAGGAGAAAAACTAATGGAGGAAATTATCACTGAAAATTTCCCAACTCTTATAAAAGACTTAAAATTACAGATCCAAGAAGTGCAGCATACCACAAAGAGAATAGATCCAAATAGACATACTCCAAGACACTTACTAATCAGAATGTCAGATGTCAAAGAGAAAGAGGGAATCTTGAAAACAGCAAGAGAAAAACAATCCATCACATACAAGAGAAGCCAAACTATGCATAGATTTCTCAGCAGAAACCATGGAGGTGAGAAGATGGTAAGATGATATATTTAAGATACTAAATGAGAAAAATCGTGAAGCAAGAATTCTATAACCAGCAAAACTGTCCTTCAAAAATGAGAGGGAAATTAAAGCATTTTCAGACAAAAATTCACTGAAAGAATTTGTGACCAAGAGACCAGCTCTGCAAGAAATACTAAAGGGAGCACTAGAGACAGATAAGAAAAGACAGGAGAGAAAGGTGTGGAGAACAGTATAGAAATAAAGACTATCAGTAAGGTAAAAAGAAGAAAAATTAGATATGACATATAAAATCCAAAAGGCAAAATGGTAGAAGAAAATACTGCCTGTACAGTAATAACACTAAATGTTAATGGATTAAACTCCTCATCAAAAGACAAGACTGGCAGAATGGATTAAAAAATAGGACCAATCTATATGTTGTCTACAGGAAACACATCTTAGACCCAAGGATAAACATAGGTTGAAAGTGAAAGGTTGGGAAAAGATATTCCATGCAAATAACAGTCAGAAAAGAGCAGGAGTAGCTATACTAATATCCAACAAATTAGACTCCAAATGTAAAACAGTTAAAAGAGACAAAGAAGGACACTATGTATTAATAAAAGGAACAATTCAACAAGAACACATAACAATCATAAATATTTATACACTGAGCCAGAATGCTCCAAAATACATGAGGCAAACACTGAAATGAGAAATAGACATATCTACCATAATAGTTGGAGACTTCAAACTCTACTCTCATCAATGGACAGAACATCTAGACAGAGGATCAATAAAGAAACAGAGAATTTGAATAATACAACAAGTGAGCTAGACTTAATAGACATATATAGAACATTACACCTCACAACAGGAGGATACATCTTTTTCTCAAGTGTTCATGAATCATTCTCAAGGGTAGACCACATGCTGGGTCACAAAGCAAGTCTCAATAAATTTTAAAAGATTGAAATCATACAAAACACTTTCTCAGATCATAAAGGAATGAAGCTAGAAATCAATAATATGCAGAGGGCCAGAAAATTCACAAATATATGGAGGCTCAACAACACACTCTTAAACAACCAGTGAGTCATGGAAGAAATTAAAAGCGAATTCAGTAAATATCTCGAGGCAAATGAAAATGAAAACACAACATATTAAAATTTATGGGATGCAGCAAAGGCAGTGCTAAGAAGGAAATCCGTTGCCCTAAATGCCTATATCAAAACAGAAGGAAGAGCAAAAATCGAGGAATTAACTGTCCACTTGAAAGAACTAGAAAAAGAATAGCAAATTAACCCCAAAGCAAGCAAAAGGAAAGAAATAATGAAGATTAGAGCAGAAATAAATTAAAGTGAGAACATGAAAATAATCAAGAAAATCAACAAAACCAGAAGTTGGTTCTATGAGAAAATCAATAAGATTGATGGACCCTTAGTGAGGTTGACAAAAAAGAAGAATAGAGAGGATGCAAATAAATAAAATCAGAAAGGAAAGAGGAAATATAACCACTGACCCCACAGAAATAAAGGAATTAATGAGTCGATACTATGAACAACTTTATGCTAATAAATTCGACAATGTAGATGAAATGAACAACTTCCTAGAAAGGCATGAACAACCAACATTGACTCGAGAAGAAATAGAGGACCTCAACAAACCAATCGCAAGTAAAGAAATTGAATCAGTCATTAAGAAGTTCCCCAAAAAGAAAAGTACAGGACCAGATGGCTTCACATGTGAATTCTACCAAACATTTCAGAAAGAATTAGTACCAATCCTGCTCAAACTCTTCAAAAAAATTGAAGAGGAGGGAAAGCTATTCTCATTTTACGAAGCCAACATCACCCTCATACCAAAGCCAGCCAAAGATATTACAAGAAAAGAAAAATACAGACCAATCTCTCTAATGAATATAGATGCAAAAATCCTCAACAAAATACTTACAAATTGAATCCAGCAACACATTAAAAAAATTATACACCGTGACCAAGTAGGATTCATTCCAGGTATGCAAGGATGGTTCAACATAAGAAAATCAATTAATGTAATACACCATATCAACAAATCAAAGCAGAAAAACCACATGATCATCTCGATTGATACAGAAAAGGCATTTGACAAAATTCAATCTCCTTTCTTGTTGAAAACACTTTAAAGGATAGGAATAGAAGGGAACTTCCTCAACATGATAAAGGGAATATATGAAAAACCCACAGCTAACATCATCCTCAATGGGGAAAAACTGAAAACTTTCCCCCTAAAGATCAGGAACAAGACAAAGATGTCCACTAACCTACCATTGTTATTCAACATTGTTTTGAAGTTCTAGCCAGAGCAATGAGACAAGAAAAAGAAGTACAAAGCATCAAAATTTGAAAGTAAGAAGTAAAACGCTCACTGTTTGCAGATTATATTATACTATATGTTTGATCTTTGATAAGGCAGTCAAGCCAACTCACCTGGGACAGAACAGTATCTTCAATAAATGGTGCCTAGAGAACTGGATATCCATATGCAAAAGAATGAAAGAGGTTTCATATCTCACACCCTATACAAAAATTAACTCAAAATGGATCAAAGACCTAAACATTAGATCTAAGACCATAAAACTGTTAGAAAAAAATGTAGGGAGATATCTTATAAATCTTATAATAGGAGGTGGTTTCCTAGATCTTACACTCAAAGCATGAGCACTGAAGAAAGAAAGAAATGGGAACTCCTCAAAATTAAACACTTTTGTGCATCAAAGAACTTCATCAAGAAAGTAAAAAGACAGCCTACCCAATGGGAGACAATATTTGGAAACGATATATCAGATAAAGGTCTAGTATCCAGGATATATAAAGAGATTGTTCAACTCAACAACAAAAAGACAGACAACCCAATTACAAAATAGGCAAAAGACTTGAACAGACACTTCTCAGAAGAGGAAATACAAATGGCCAAAAGGCACATGAAAAGATGCTCAACTTCCATGGCTTTTAGGGAAATGCAAATCAAAACCACAATGAGATATCATCTCACACCCACCAGAATGGCCATTATCAAAAAAACAGAAAACGGTAAGTGCTGGAGAGGATGTGGAGAAAGAGGCATATTTATCCACTGTTGGTGGGAATGTAAAATGGTACAACCACTGTGGAAGGCAGTTTGGTGGTTCCTCAGGAAGCTAAATATAGAATTGACATATGACCCGGCAATACCATTGTTAGGTATCTACTCAGAGGACATGAGGGCAAGGACACAAACGGACATTTGCACACCAATGTTTATAGCAGCATTATTTACAATTGCAAAGAGATGGAAACAGCCAAATGTCCATCAACAGATGAGTGGCTAAACAAACTGTGGTATATACATATGATGGAATATTATGCAGCTGTAAGACAGAATAAAGTTATGAAGTATGTAACAACATGGATGGACCTTAAGGACATTATGCTGAGTGAGATTAGCCAGAAATAAAAGGACAAATACTGTGTGGTCTCAATGATATGAACTGGCATTAGTGAATAAACTTGGAGTATTTCATTGGTAACAGAGACCATCAGGAGATAGAAATAGGGTAAGATATTGGGTAATTGGAGCTGAAGGGACACAGATTGTGCAACAGGACTGATTGTAAAAACTCAGAAATGGATAGCACAATACTACCTACCTGTAATACAATTATGTTAAAACACTAAATGAAGCTGAATGTGAGAATGATAGAGGGAGGAGGGCCGGGGGCATAAATGAAATCACAAAGAAAGATAGATGATAAAGACTGAGAAGGTATAATCTAGGAATGCCTAGAGTGTATAATGATGGTGACTAAATGTACAAATTTAAAAAATTGTTTTTGCATGAGGAAGAACATAGGAATGTCATTACTGCAGAGTGTTGAAAATTGATAGTAATTAATATTTTAAAATTTTAACTAGTGCATTTCCTAATATAACTTATGTAGACAGCTTAATTGAATACTATAAGTACATGGAACCTTGAGTAGGGCATGAGATTTTGTTGGTTTGTCCAGAGAGATGCCCCTATAAATCCCAGTGTGATTTGTCAGTGAATAAAAAAGTATTTGCAAAGTCCCCTTCAGGGAATGGTGAGAAAGGGGGAAAATTCAACTTCCCCAAGTTGAATTCTTGATATTCTCACAAGCAGTGCAGACAACCAAAGCAATAGGCTGAGCCCCCAATCTTGGGGGTTGTTCATATGAAAATTAACCCCACAAAGGATAGATCAAGCCTACTTAAATTCAGGCCTAAGAGTCACCCCCAAGAGAACCTCTTTTGCTGCTGAGATGCAGCCTCTCTCTCCAGCCAACACAATAAGCAAACTCACCAACTTCCCCTGTCTACATGGGACATGATTCCCAGGACTGTGGACATTCCTGGCAACGTGAGACAGAAATCCTAGAATGAGCTGAGACTCAGCATCAAGGGATTGAGAAAATCTTCTTGACCAAAAGAGGGAAGCATGAAATGAGACAAAATAAAGTGTCAATTGCTGAGAGATTCCAAACAAAGTTGAGAGGTTATCCTGGAGTTTATTCTTATGCATTAAATAGATATCACCTCGTTAGTCAAAATGTAAAGGAGAGGCTGGAGGGAACTGCCTGAAAATGTAGAGCTGTGTTCCAGTAGTCATGTTTATTGAAGATGATTGTATAATGATATGCCTTCACAATGTGACTGTGTGATTGTGAAAACCTTGCATCTGATGCACCTTTTATCTACCTTATCAACAGATGAGTAAAGCATATGGAATAAAAATAAATAATAAAGGGAACAAATGTTAAAATAAACTTAGATTGAAATGCTAGTGATCAATGAAAGGGAGGGATAAGGGGTATGGTATGTTTGAATTTTTTTCTGTTGTTGTGGTAGATTCAGTTGTCAACTTGGCCAGGTGAAGGTACCTAGTTCTGTTGCTGTGGACATGAGCCAATAATATGTGAACCTCATCTGTTGCTCATTACATCTGCAGTCAGCTAAGAGGTGTGCCTGCTGTAAAGAATGATGTTTGATTTAATTGACTGGTGCTTAAATGAGAGAGTTCAACATAGCACAGCCTAAGCAGCTCAGCATACCTCCTATCAGCACTTGTAGCTCAACCCTCGCAGCTCAGCCTTTGGAAATGCAGAAAGAAATCACCCCGGTGAAGGTTGTTGAAATGCATAGGCCTGGAGAGAATGCCAGCAGAGATCACCCCGTGCTTTTCACATAAGAAAGAAACTCAGTTAAAAGTTAGCTGACTTTTCTCTGAAGAACTAACAAAATAAATCTCCTTTTATTAAAAGCCAATCCATCTCTGGTGTGTTGAATTCCAGCAGCTAGCAAACTAGAACAGTTGTCTTTTTATTTCGTTTTCTGAATTGATGCAAATGTTCTAAGAAATGATCATGATGATGAATATGCAACTATGTGATGATATTATGAATTACTGATTATATATGTAGAAGGGAATGATCATATGTTAAGAATGTTTGTGTTTCTTTCTTGTCATTTTTTAATTTAAAAATTAATAAAAACAAATATAGGAATTATTGGTGTCACAGAAGGAGAAAAGAAGAGTAAAGGGCTATGAAGATTAGTTCAGGATATAATGGGGGGAACTTCCAAACCCTTATAAATGACATAAATATGCAAATCAAAGAAGCCCAATGAACTCCAAATAGAATAAATCCAAATAGGCGTTCCCCAAGACACATACTAATCAGTTTGTCAAATGTTGAAGAAAAGCAGAAAGTCCTGAAAGCAGCAAGAGAAAAAAAAACCCACTACATACAAGGAAAACTGCATAAGACTGAGCTTGGACTACTCAACTGACACTATGGAGGCAAGAAGAAGTTGGTATGATAAATTTAAGATCCTGAAAGAGAAAGACTTCCAGCCAAGAATTCTGTACCCAGACAAATTCTTCAAAACTGAAATTAAAATTTTCACAAACAAATCCTGAAAGAATTTGTCAACAAGAGACTCACCCTATAAGAAATACTAAAGGGAGTCCTGCCAGTTGAAAAAACAAAGGAGACAGGAGAGGGAGATCTGGAGGAGGGCACAAAATTGAAGACTACGAGTAAGGGTAACTGCTCATATGCTAAAGCTGCCAGAATGCAACACACAAAAGATGGATTGGCTTTTAGTAAAGGGGGATTTATTTAGTTAAAAGCTTATGGTTCTTCAGAGGAAAGGGGGCTAACTATCTTCTGAGGTTCTCTTGTACACGGGAAGGCACAGGGTGATTTCTGCTGGCCTTCTCTCCCAGCTTCTGGGTTCCCACAGCTTTCTCTGGGGTCATTCCTTTCTACACCTCCAAAGGTCTGGGCTGAATTGTGAGTACTGAGATGAGGTATGCTGAGCTTCTTGGGCTGTGCTGGGTTGAGCTCTCTCATTTAAGCATCCAGCCAATTAAACTAAACTGCTCATTGCAGGAGGCACTTCCCCTAGCCGACTGCAGATATAATTAGTGACAGGTGAACTTCACATGCCAATGGCTCATGCCCACAGCAACAGAACTAGGCACCTTCACATGGCCAAGTTGACACCTGAACCTAACTACCACAGTAAATTAAGGCATAAAAAGAGAAAGAGGGAAAGGAATATGTAGATCTGACAAAAAAAAATGCAAAAGTAAGATGGAAGATTCAAGAAATGTCTTTTCAGTAATAACTTTGAATACTAATGGACTAAACTTACCAATAAAAGATACAGATTGGTAGAATTGATTAAGAAATATAATCCAGCTATATGCTGCTTACAAGATGCTTACTCATCTTAGACACAAGTTTACAAACAGGTTGAAAGTGAAAGGATGGAAAAAGATGTTCCACGCAAGTTGTAACCAAAATAAAGCAAGAGTAGCTATACTAATATCAGACAAAATGGACTTTAAATGTAAAGACATCATAAGAGACAAAGAAGGACACTATATATTAATAAAATGGACAATTCACCAAGAAGAAACAATAATCATAAATGTTTATGCTCCCAATCAAGGAGCTCCAAAGTACATGAGACATTGACAAAACTGAAGGGACTGATAGATGTTTCAACAATAGTAGTAGCAGACTTCAATACACCACTCTCCTCTATAGATACAACAACCAGACAGAGGATCAACAAGGAAATAGAGAAGTTAAACAACTTCATAAATGAATTAGACCTAAAAGACATATATAGGTCATTACACCCCAAAATACCAAGATAATGCTCATGGAACATTCTCCAGAATAGATCATATGCTGGGGTACAAAACATGTCTTTATGAATTTTAAAACACTGAAATTATGCAAAGCACTTTCTCTGATCACAATGGGATGAAGCTGGATCTCAATAACCACCAAAAAATGAGAACTTTCATAAATATATAGAGATTAAATAACACACTCTTAAACAACAAGTGGTTCAAAGAAAAAATGCCTAGAGAAATCAGTAGCTATCTAGAGACAAATGAAAACAAGAATACAATATATCAGAACTTATGGGATGTGACAAAGGCTATGCTGAGAGGGAAACTTATTGCCCTAAATGCCTATATTAAAAAAAAGGAAAGAGCAAAGATCAAGGACTTAACTGCTCACCTAGAGGAACTTCAGAAAAAACAGCAAACTTACCCCAAAGCAACTAGAAGAAGAGGAATAACAAAGATCAAAGCAGAGTTAAATGAATGGGAGAACAAAAGAACAATAGAAAAAAACCAATGAAAGCAAAAGTTGGTTCTTTGAGAAAATCAATAAAATCAAAAAATTTGAATGGCCTTAGCCCAAATACCCCTAAAGAATGGGATAGCAAGATCAAAGGTGATGGTGGAGTTAAACAGAGAAGGTAGGGGTTAACAAATTAATGTGATTTCTGAATCATTAAATTGATATTTCTCTTAGTCTCCAGTACCTTAGAGCAGCTAGAAGTAAAATCCTAAAATTGTGGAATTATATGCCGTACCAAACTCTGAAATCTGTTCTACAAATGATTGTTGTGCTGTGCTTTGAAATTTATTGCTTTTTATATATATATATGCTATTTTTCAAGCAAAAAAAAATCAATTGTGATGAGATGATAGTATGGCAACCCATGACAAACTCTGGGATCTCTCCTGTAACTACTTGCTGAAGAGTGCTTTGAAAAACATTGCTTTTTTGTTTCCTTGCTTTGAATATATGTTATATTATACAATTAAAAAGTTTTTTACGGAGAGATTCCAAACAGAGTCGAGAGGTTATCCTGGAGGTTATT
>PVIY010059808.1:0-11891 GCA_004026745.1 Myrmecophaga tridactyla
TTCCTCAAGACGGATATTAACTTAACTCTTAGCTTTGAACTTAGATCCCTTAAATAAACATCAAGTGAAAATAAGATTTTTGTTACACAATGAATGTTAAAAGTTAGGAAATACAGAGAAGTATGAAAGAAAAAGAAAAAACATTTATATATACTATGTAGAGTGTGCTGGTTTGAAAGAATGTATGTCCCCTAGAAAAGCCATGTTTTAATCTAAACCCCATTTCATAAAGGCAGAATAATCCCTATTCAATACTGTATGTTTGAAACTGTAATCAGATCATCTCCCTGGAGGTGTGATTTAATCAAGAGTGGTTGTTAAGCTGGATTAGGTGACGACATGTCTCCACTCATGTGTGTGGGTCTTCATAAGTCTCTGGAGTCCTACAAAGTGGAAACATTTTGAGAATAAGAGATTCAGAGAGAGCAGAGCAGAATGACATAGCCACGAGAAGCAGAGTCCACCAGCCAGTGACCTTTGGAGAGGAAGGAAAATGCCTCTCGGGGAGCTTCATGAAACAGGAAGTCAGGAGAAGAAGCCAGCAGATGACTCCACGTTTGCCATGTGCCCTTCCAGAAGAGAGGAACCCTGACCGTGTTCACCATGTGCCTTTCCAGATGAGAGAGAAACCCTGGCTGTACTCACCATGTGCTCTTCTACTTGAGAGAGAAACCCTGAACTTCATCGG
Organism: Myrmecophaga tridactyla; assembly: GCA_004026745.1. Taxonomy (NCBI): domain Eukaryota; kingdom Metazoa; phylum Chordata; class Mammalia; order Pilosa; family Myrmecophagidae; genus Myrmecophaga; species Myrmecophaga tridactyla. The sequence goes on from PVIY010059808.1 coordinate 689, forward strand.
CCTTCTTGAACCAAGGTATCTTTCCCTGGATGCCTGTGATTGGGCATTTCTATAGACTTGTTTAATTGGGACATTCTTTTGGCCTTAGAATTGTAAACTACCAACCTATTAAATTCTCCTTTTTAAAAGCCATTCCGTTTCTGGTATATTGCATTCTGGCAGCTAGAAAACTAGAACATAGAGGCAGGGCAAGATGGTGGCATAATGAGGTGTAGAGTTTAGTTCATCCTACAGAGCAGCTAGTAAATAGTCAGGAACAGTAAAAAACAACTGTTGGGGGAGCTTCAATGACCAGACACACAGCATACACCAGTCTGGACAAGATGGAATGTGTGAGATCCCACACAGAACTGTATGTCCCTGTCATGGTCAGGTTCATGTGTCAACTTGGCTAGGTGGTGGTACCTGTTTGTCTGGTTGGGCAAGTGCTGGCCTGTCTGTAGCTATGAGGACATTTCATAGAATTAAATCATGATCACGTCGGTTGCCTCCACAGCTGATTCCATTTGTAATCAGCCAAGGGGAGTGTCTTCTGCAATGAGTGATGCTTAATCTGGAAGCCTTTTAAGGAGGATTCAGAGGAGACAGGCCCTCTTCCTGCTTCGGCTGGTAAGCATCTCCTGTGGAGTTCGTCCAGACCCTCCATCGGAATCATCAGCTTCACAGCCTGCCCTACAGATTTTGGACTCTATGTTCCCATGGTTACATGAGACACTTTTATAAATTTTATATTTATGAATATTTGCTGTTGATTCTGTTTCTCTAGAGAACCCTAACAAATACAACTTGATACCAGGAGTAGTTCTTAAGAAACAGAATCTTAAAAATGGGTTTTTATGAATGGTTTTCTAGTCTGACTGGACTCAAAGACTCTAAGGACTCTGATTCTCATAATCAGAATGACACTGCCAATCCATGGAGGGAATTGGCAAAAGAGATAGTCAAAATATTGCCATTGAATTCTTCTAATGTTTTGCTTGTATGAAGCCAGGCTCTGGGGGACAAAGTTTTTGACACCTTTTACAGAGTTTTGTGGAAATAGGAGGCATAGAGATGTTGGCTGGTTGTTGTTAGATACACTGGATACATTAATGAGTGAAAAGGATGGGCTTAAGGCTTCAAATGAGAAGCTTAAGTGCCATCTGTCAGATGTAGAAGTATCTGAGTGTTCTGAAGGAAAATCTTATTTCCTCTAGCCATAGACTTGAGATCTCTGAAAATCAGACTCAGAATCTTATTGTTAGAGTAGCAACTTTACAACGTAAACTGAAATCTCAATCTTGCATGGTGTCTGCTGTTAAAGTGAGGGCATTGATTGGAAAGGAGTGGGACCCTAAAAAATGGGATGGTGACATATGGATGGATAATGATGTCAGGGGTGAGGTTGACACCCTAGGTCATGCTGAGTCTTCTCTTAATAACCCTATAATAGTCTGCTCTGAGGACATAGCTACCCCACCTCCAGCCTGCCTTGAGGAATGGGCCACCCACCCCCCATCTGAAGGGATTAGCCCTAGAGTGATTAAACTTGTCTCACCAGATGAAACTGCAAATTAATGCCCAAAAGCAAATGACTTGGAAGATATTTCTAATTCTTTCCATGACCCACCCTCACCACCCCTCATGTCTTTCAGACTAAAGTCCCAACAGGCCCCTAAAGATGAGGTACAAAGTATCACACATGAGGAGGTATGTTATACTCCAAAAGAACTGTGTGAGTTTTCCAATTTATATAGACAGAAATCAGGGAAATACGTGTGGCAATGGATTTTAAGGGTATGGGATAATAGTGGGAGGAATATAAGGCTGGATCATGCTGAATTTATTCATATGGGCCCACTAAGCAGAGATTCTGCATTCAATGTTATAAAAGAGGTACCATCATAGAAACAAATAAGACTTTCCTTTACAATTTATCAACATAAGCATTTCAATTTCACAGGATCCTATGGAGAAGTTCAACTTAAAAAGGAGTTTTGGTTTTAATCCAATTGAATGAAATTTACTTAGTGTACTATGTGAAGAAATATACATTATACAATTCTAAAGCTTCATTTGTTGTTTTGTTTTAATTTGTAGGAGTTGAATTCTCTTATAGTATCAGGAATACCTCCAGTTGGAAATAATACTAGTGCTGTCTTTTGGAACCTTAAAAATTCTTTTCTTACTTCTACAAACATCTTATCCACAATAGGTAAGTATTCTGCTTTTTTCTTTCCACTTAGGATGTTGTTCTAGTTTTCAAGCTGCCAGAATGCGATATACCAGAAATGGAATGGCTTTTAAAAAGGGAAATTTATTAAGTTTTGTAAGTTTACATGTTCTAAGGCAATGAAAATGTCCAAATTAAAGCAAGGCTATAGAAATGTCCAATCTGTGGCATCCAGGGAAAGATACCTTGGTTCAAGAATGACAATGACATTCAGGGTTTCTCTCTCAACTGGAAAGGTACATGGTACACATAACAACATCTGCTAACTTTCGGTCCAGGCTTCTTGTTTCATGAAGCTCCCCTGGGGGCATATTCCTTCTTCATCTCCAAAGGTCTGTGGCTGCATGGGCAGTCTTGGCTCTGTGGCTCAGAAACTTTTTCCAAAATGTTTCCTCTTTTAAAGGATTCCAGTAAACTAATTAAGACCAGCCTGGAATGGGTGGAGTCACATCTCCCACTAATCAAATGTTTATGCCTACAATTGGGTTCATCGCATCTCTGTGGCGATAATCTAATCAAATTTCCAGCCTGCAGTGCTGAACGGGGATTAAAAGAAATGGTTGTCTCCACAAGACGGATCAGGATTAAAACACGGCTTCTCTAGGGTGCATAATCCCTTCAGACCAGCACAGACATTATAACTTTATATAAATGTTCTGCATGAGGTACTGTCTATATACTGTCTGTAACCTTTATAGCAATTATAAATAGTGCCTTCATCTTCAATTTAACTGTTCTTTATAAGCAGTGTTCCCATGTCATTCTTAACATCTCACCCTACCTAAAAACCAAGCATTTTTTACTTACATATATTCTACATATTTTCTCTAATAAGAGGAAGATATTTGGTTTCTGGCACTCCCCCTGCCCCACCTAGTTGTCTAGTGGCAAAAGTTGGAAAAAGGTGGAGCTAGCCAGGTATTTTCTGAGCCCAAAAGAGAATTATGAAGTAACTCATGGGTCCTGTAGACTCCATCTGCCAGAGCTTGTGTAAAAGCTTTTACAATGTTCATCTTATAATGTAAAAAAAAGAAGAATTCACCCCTAATAGTTCCATGTCTCAAATTTCAAAAAACAATGTGGTTATAATTCAAGATAGCAAATAAGAGAGCTTCTATGGTATAGTGGTTAAGACTATGGATTCTAGTGTCAGATTATATGAGTTTGAATCTCTGCTCTACTACTTACAAGCGTTGTGACCATGGGCAAGTTTCTTAAGATTTCTGTGCTGCAGCTTCCCCATCTGTAAAATAGGGCTAATAATAGTAATACACACATCATAGGTTTATGAGGAGGATTATATGTGATAATATGTATAGATCTCAGGGTTGGTAGGACATTAAATCTTGGATTTACCTTTAACTGTGAGCTACTGTTAAATAGCTAATATCTATTTTTTTTACAAGCCTGTATCTTTAAAAACAGCTGCAGCTTTGTAATTCTATGACTTGTACATACCAATTGAATTTTAAAATGATGCCAGAGGATGTGGCCTTAGAAATATTGCACCAGACATCCCCAATTGGAAATTTTAAAAAAATACAAAATTAGTACAGGATTATCCATTCATAAAATTGTTCAATATCAAATTTGTTTTTTTAATTTTTCCTTGAATGTGGTTGTAAATTGCATATACGTTAGCCAGGTACAGAGTTCTGTATGTTGAGAAATTGAAGACTTCGTGTCATCATTTTGAGAGCAATCTATTTTTTTTAATATTCTTAATTAGACTTGTCTTGAGGCATTACAATGGCAATTTTTTAACATTTCTTATTGTAAAATATAATATATTTACAAACCAATATATTTCAAAGTACACTGTAACAAGTAGTTATAGAACTGAATTCAGAGTTTGGTATGGGTAACAATTCCACAATTTTAGGTTTTTCCTTCTAACTGCTCCAAGACACTGGAGACTGAAAAAAGTGTCAATAAAATAATTCAGTAGTCACCCTCATTTGTTAAATCCTATCTTCTCTGTTATAACTCTTCCTTCCCCTTTGATCTTTCTTCCAATCTTTACTGGTATTTTGGCAGTCTAACTTTTTCATGTTGGACAGGGATATTGATAATATTGGAGGGGGGATAGAACTCTCATTGATGTCCTTGGAGAGGTTGGCCCCTCTGGATTTCAGGACTTACCTGACCTAGGAACCCTTCTAGTGGTTGTAGTTTTCTGGAAAGTAAAAGCATATGAAACTTTTGTAAAATCTCAAGTAAAGCCCTAGATATTCTTCAGGGTTGACAGGAATGGTTTTGGTTGGAGTTTGGCAAACCCTGGTAATTAGCAGTATCTCACTGAAACTTGCATAAGAGTTGCCTTCAATAGCCTCTTGACAGTATTTGAACTCTCTTAGCCACTGATGCCTTATTTCATTACATTTCTTTCCCTTCTTTTTGCCAGGAAAGCATTGTTGGTCCCACAGTGCCAGGGCCAGGCTCATCCCTGGGAGTCATGTTCCATATTGTCAGGGAGATTTTTACTCTTGTATGTCATGTCCCGTGTAGGGGGGAGGGTAATGATTTTACTTGCAGAGTTGGATTTAAAGAGAGAGAAAGACCACATTTTAGCAACAAAAGAGGTTTTCTGTAAGTAAATCTTATAAATAACTATAGGTAGACTTAGCTTCTCCACTACAGAAATAGGCTTCACAAGAGAAAACCTCAAGTTCAAGGGATTGGCCTATTGACTTCAGAGCCCCTAATGTTTGATACAGTATCAGGGGTTTCCCTGGTGGGAACGCTTAAAAGTCTAATATTTTTTCTCCCATTCCTTTGCCAATACTTTTTTTTTTTTTGACATGGGCAGGCACTGGGAATGGAAGCCGGGTCTTCGGCATGGCAAGCGAGAATTCTGCCCTCTAAGTCACCATCACACCACCGCGCCAATACTTTTTAATTATCTGTTCAATATACTATAGGATACATCCAGGTATTGCATGATGCCATACAGAACTGCAAGCCCTCAGTCCAATTCTGGGCTGCATATGTTTGGGTTGCTTAAATGAGTATCTAGACAGGTTGAGTTAGATTGTGTGCTACAGAAAATGTAGGTTTTTGACAACCTAAACCTCTCTTTCTTTGGTCTCATACAGTAGGCAAAGTTCAAAACTACCAACAATGTATCCTTATGCTTGTGTTCTGATTTATCTTAATCCCGATCTGTTGTTTTTGTCCTTATCTCTAATTGAAGCCTGATCTCCTTTTCAGTTTCTTTAACAGTTGTGTGTAGCAATGCTGCTTTCAGAGCTGCAGAACCCCAACAGGTGGCCAAAGTTCCAAGGATATACTGGGTTATACATATAAAGCACAGCATCTCAAAATTGAGAATTAACATTGGCAGCTCCAGACTAAATGCAACTGCTATAAGAGTTTACAATCTAGGCCCCAATATTCTTATAACTGTTTTTGAAAGGAGACCATATGTTCTAGTTTGCTAGCTGCCAGAATGCAACACAGCAGAGACAGATTGGCTTTTAATAAAAGGGGATTTATTTTGTTATTTCTTCAGAGGAAAGGTAGCTAACTTTCTTCTGAGGTTCTTCCTCACGTGGGAAGGCACAGGACGATCTCTGCTGGCCTTCTCTCCAGGACTCTGGGTTCCAACAACTTTCCCTGGGGTGATTCCTTTCTGCATCTCCAAAGGCCTGGGCTGAGCTGGGAGTACTGAGATGAGGTATGCTGAGATGAGGTATGCTGAGCTGCTTGGGCTGTGCTACATTGGGTCTCTCATTTAAGCACCAGCCAATTAAGTCAAACGTCATTCATTACAGCAGGCACACCTGCTAGCTGACTGCAGATGTAATCAGCAACAGATGAGGTTCACGTACCATTGGCTCATGTCCACAGCAACAGAACTAGGTGCCTTCACCTGGCCAAGTTGACAACTGAATCTAACTGCCACACCACATAATATTTGTTCCTTTACTTCTGGCTTATTATGCATCCTTGTCTTGTTCCTAATCTTAGGTGGAAAGCTTTCAGTCTCTCTCCTTTGAGTACAATGCTGGCTATGGGTCTTTTTATATATGCCTTTTATCATATTAGAAAGTTTCTTTTGATTCCTACCTTTTGAAGTGTTTTTATCAGAAAAGGATGCTGAATTTTGTAGAATGCTTTTACAGCATCTATCAAGATGTTCATGTGATTTTTCCCTTAATCTTCAATTACAATTTTAACTGACTCGGTTATGGTGAACAGTTTTTGATAAAGTACATTTCTTTGACTCTAAAATTTACTCTTTTAAACTTTTTAACATCTCTGAAATTAGGATGTCTTACAAAAGGTGGAGATTTAGCATTATCAAACTTTAATTGGAAGCGTTTTCCTTTTTGCAGTGACACCTAAAATAATGGTTCATCTTATAATCAACAGTTTCCTAGATTTAGTGAAATAAAGTAAGTGAAGAGGCAGGAGTCCTTCCTCAACTAGACTTACTAAGATAAAACATGGAATTCGGCCATATTCTTGGCCCCTCTATAAAAACAATATTTTTTCTCTTTCCCCACACTTGGCTCGATACTATGATCACTGAATGAGGAGGTTTGAGGAGAAGAAGAGCTACCTGACCCCACCCATTTCAACATAAAGTATTTCTGATCCAGAAAAGTGATCCAGACAGTCCAATTAGACTTAACTCTTTTCTACCACTCCCCATAAGATATATCACCAATTCTTGGACAAAAAGGGTGAGAAATGGAAATTCTTAGAATAAGGAGTTCCCAAAGGGGTTTCGTTGTGGCTAGAGAATGAACCGAACAGTGTGTAAATGTTATCCTCTAGGATGATGTGAAAAAGAAACCAGAATGTGAAATACTGAAGAGGGAGAAGAAGAGGGAGAAAATAAGAGATATTCCAACTTACAATATCTGGAATCAAGAAAATATAGAAAAAAATTTAAACAAAGATTTAACAACATCTTATTTATAAAAGTATAAAGGCAATTGTTGAAGAGTGAAAAGTAGTCATATAAACATCAAACATGGAGAGGAGGCAGAATTTTGTGTAAATTTGCTGAATTCCTATTTTTCATATAAAAACTACTATCTAAACTTGGTAAATTAACAAATGGATGTATAATCATATTACCTGGTTTTAGTAAGCTATTCACTGAAAGAGCCAAAAGCAAATAGAAGAGATTGCTTCTAGAGAACGATACTGGGTATGGGGAAGGTGGATGGAAGATGATTTCTGTACTTTTTAATTTGATTTTTTGACGTATGTAGGGATAGCTTAGATAGATAGATTAGATAGATTAAAATGCGAATGAATAATATATTTAATAAGTAATTGGATGGAATATCCCACAGGTAAAATACCAAAGCAAAACCAAAAATCAAATACAAAAAAAAATGCCCATAATTCACTGCGCAGCTACTGGTCCAAAAATCTCAGTTTTAGAGACAGCTAAACAGATTTGGGACTTATTTGGGGGCATGGATGATAAACGTCAGAAATGAAGAAATTATGTCTGTGTATTGAGGAGGATAAGAAAAAAGTTGTGAGTCTTAGGTCAGTTTCCCTTAGAGGAGAGCCTAAAATAATGATTCTTGCTCAAGTGATTTATTGGGTGGGTACCCTTAGGAGAAGGGGAGTGAGGAAAGCAGGAGAGGGAGGAAAAATATAAGCAGGAATATGGTTTCAGCTAGAAACCTGCTTCAGTCAGATCCAACGTGGTAACTCTGAAGAAGGAATTGCACCTCAAAACGGGTCCCATCCAGTGGACGGGGCTGGCCTTCTATCCCTTTGTATCAGTCAGCCATTGGTCACAGGCTCCTCCCAGGCTGGCATGTGGGCGGCCTCCCAGATACGGCAGCAGCAATGGGCATAGGAAGATTTTCTAGAGAAGGAATGAACTGCCTGAGTACCTGGAGGGTGAATGCAAAAAAGTTAAGGCAATCTGGGTGGAGCTCTAAGGCAATCTGGGTGGAGGCCCAAGAGCACGAACTGTATCATGCCCTCTTAAAATGAGTTGATTCCTAATGTAAATGTTCTTTTTGTATAAGTGTAGAATTGCTAAATGTACAAAATTTGTAAAACATACAAAACTGAAATCTAAACAATGAACTATACTCTCATTGCTCAATAACTTAACAATTTGTTGTAGAAAGTTCTTCATTTATAAAAATAGGATTATGTGGTTTTAGACTGCTTTCTCAGAGCGATACGCCACTAGTGTCTATTTAGATACTTCACTATAATTCTTAAAGATATCACAGTATTCCATTGCTTACATATATCACAATGTTCACAGTCATTTGAATACACAAAGATACACACTTTTAGCCTTTAAATATTTATGCTGATTCAAAGTTTTCAAAATTTGAAATAATAATTCTGTGAAAAACCTTTCATTTTGGCTCACATTTCTTGATTACTTTCTTAGGATAAAATAAGACTGAGCCATTTTTGTTGCTTTTTTTAAAAAACATATGCTGTGTATGCTGTAGCTCTCATATATCAACTACTGATAAGTTTCCCTCAAAGCCCTATGTCAAGTGTGCAAATTATACTGTGTCCACATTGAAGGGCATTGCATTTATCTTTTTCTCTTATCAGGTTATGGGTTAATTTCTCCCAGAACTGCTGCTGGACAGATGCTCTGCGTTGTCTTTGCTGCAACTGGAATCCCTCTAAGTATCATATTCTTTAAAACTGTTGGTAAATCAATGTCTTTGCTATATGAAATATTTGAAAACTAACTTGAGCATAATGGTGTAAAAGAGGTATTCCTTCTTTTTCTCACGTTCCCCCTCCTCCTCCTCTCCTACCACTTGTTCTTTCTCCTCTCCTTCCTCTTCCTCCTTCTCTTTCTCCTCTCTCTTTTTCTCTTCTCCCTGCCCCCATCTGGTAGAGAAGTTTTGGTTTTTAAAAAAATCATGTAGAATCACAACTCTAGATTGACTAGGCACCATGGCATTTTACAAATGCTTATTGAATTCATATCAAGTGGAATTTGTAAAAGTAACAAAGCAATTCATTCTGTGTTCCAAAATGGATATGAACAAACCCAATACTAGATAGATCACCTATCTCCTCCTAAGTAATTTGCCTCTAATCATTTAACCTGCCCTAAGTATAAGCAGTGGTAATTTGTTTGTGACCTAAAAGTGTTTTCAGAAATCATTTAATCAACTCCTTTATTTTATGGAAAAGGAAAACAAATTCACAAGAGTTGAATAACTTGCCTAAGAAAACCCATATTAGTGGCAGTTCTGGAATTAACCTGAGATGGACCAAGACTCTGTCCACATATCAAAGTGAATCATGTGTGGCCAACTGAGAAATTAGCACATGTTTTACCAATTTTAATTTAAAAATTAGAAAGGATACTCTGTATTAAAATGATTAGGGATGCATTGCCAAATCAAGTTCTAGACATTCTTCATGAAATAATTTTTATTTTCTATAGTAATATAAAAGATGAGTCCCCTTCAAGGGGCCCATTGGGAGCAGTTGGGCAATATGGGTATCTGTTAATAGTTAATAAAATCAAAGGCTTTCCTCTGCTGTCTGAGCACTTCAAAGTATGTGACAGCAACTTTATGTGTTAAATTTCTTTGTGTTCTTTACAGAGGTCTACAGTTATCATAGGATCTACTCTGCTTTTCTAATTAAGTTTAGGGAAATGGGTCTCTACTGTACATTATAATTACCTGGAAAAGCTTTTAAAAATCTTGATGCCTAGGCCTCATTCCAGATCAATTAGACCAGAATCTTTGTAGCTGGGACACTCAATAGTGTTTAAAACTTCCCCATGTGATTTCAACATACAACCAAGGTTGAGAACCATGAATCTAGAACAGTTGTTCTTAACGGGCAATTTTGCCTTCCAGGGGACATTCGTCAAAGTCTAGAGTCATTTTTAGCTGTCACAATTATGGGAGAGTGTACTACTCACATTTGGTGAGTAGAGGCCAGTGATGTTCCTAAATAGCCTCCCCCAAAAGAGAATTATAAGGCCTAAAATGCCAGTAGTGCCAAGGTTGAGAAGCACTAGACAGGGGTTCTCAAAGTCCCAAGAATAGCAACATCAGTGGCACCATAAGAATTGTTAGAAATGAAAATTCTCAGTTCCCATCCCAGACTACTGCAGATCTGTGTTTTAACAAGCCCTGAAGGTGATTAAAATTCATACTAAAGTTTAAGAACTAGTGACCTAAAGTATAATTAATACTTCAGCAAAATTAAATTTTTTTAAACTTCCAATCTTCAAAAGATGCTATTAAAAGAAGGCAAAAACTAACCACAAACTGTAAGAAAATATATCCAAATTATATATCATATAAAATAACTCATATTCAGAATATTTAAGAAGTCTTAAAACTCAATAAGAGGTAATTTTGGAAAGATAGCAAAGTAGGAAGCTCCAGAAATCAGTTCCTCCACCCAAGCAACTGATAAACAGGTAGAAACTGCCTGAATCAACTATTTGAAAACTCCGGAGTTGAACAGAACACTGTACAACATCCGGGGAAGAGAAGATAGAGGAAGCTGGTAAAAAGTAGACTGCTCTTTCCAAGTGGTGGTTATTAGTGTCCATTACCTACTGTGTTAGTTAGATTCAGTTGTCAACTTGGCCAGGTGAGCATACCTAGTCTTGTTGCTGCGGACATAAGCCAACGGTACGTGAACCTCATCTGTTGCCAATTGCATCTGCAGTCAGCTAGGAGGCGTGTCTGCTGCAATGAGTGACGTTTGGCTTAATTGGCCGGTGCTTAAATGAGAGAATGCAACGTAGCACAGCCTAAGCAGCTCAGCATTCCTCATCTCAGCACTTGCAGCTCAGCCCTAGGCCTTTGGAGATGGAGAAAGAAGTCACCCCGGGGAAAGTTGTTGGAACCCAAGGGCCTGGAGAGAAGACCAGCAGAGACCATCCTGTGCCTTCCACGTAAGAAAGAGCCTCAGTGGAAAGTTAGCTGCCTTTCCTCTGAAGAACCAACAAAATAAATCCCCTTTTATTGAAAGCCAATCCGTCTCTGGTGTGTTGCA
>PVIY010059809.1:0-11893 GCA_004026745.1 Myrmecophaga tridactyla
TTATTTTGTTTCTTTATTTTTTAATTAATAAATAAATTTTAAAAAATAGCAGCTCTCACAGAAATTAAATATAATATACTATATTAATATATATTTATTATATATTATACATATATATTATATATAATTATGCGTTAAATATAATATAATATACTAATATCAGACGAAATAGACTTTAAATGTGAAGACGTCATAAGAAACAAAGAAGGACACTACATATTAATAAAAGGGGCAATTCATTAGGAAGAAATAACAATCATGAATGTGTATGCTCCCAATCAAGGAACTCCAAAGTACATGAGGTATATATTGGAAAAACTGAAGGGAGCTATAGACATATCAACAGTAATAGTGAGAGACTTCAATACACCACTCCCCCCTATAGATAGAACAACCACACAGAGGACAACAAGGAAACAGAGAACCTGAACATAAGATAAATGAGTTAGATCTATAGACACATATAGGTCATTACATCCCAAAACTCCAGGATGCACATTCTTCTCTGGTACACGTGGAACGTTCTCCAGGATAGATCATATACTAGGACATAAACTGAGTCTCTATAAATTTAATAAGATTGATTTTTTAATCAATCTTTTTTTAATAAGATTGAAATTTAATAAGATTGATATCCAAAGCACTTTCTCTGATCACAACGGAATAAAGTTGGCAATTAATAAACACCAAAGAACCAGAGCTTGCGCAAATATTTGGAGATTAAACAACACACTCTTAAATAATCAGTGGGTCAAGGAAGAAATTGCTAGAGAAATCAGTAAATATCTGGAGATGAATGATAATGGGAATACAATATATCAAAACTTATGGGATGTGGCGAAGGCAGGGCTGAGAGGAAATTTATTGCCCTAAATGCCTATATTAAAAAACAAAAATGAGCAAAACATGAGGATTTAACTGCTCACTTGGAAAATTTAGAAAAAGAACAGCAAACTAACCCCAAAGTAAATAAAAGAAGAGAAATAATAAAGACTAAAGCAGAAATAAACAGACTGGAGAACAATAAAACAGTAGAAAGAATCAACAAAAGTAAGTTGGTTCTTTGAGAAAATTAATAAAATTGATGTCCCCTAGCTAGACTAACAAAGAAGAAAAGAGTGAAGACACAAATAAATAAAATCAGAAATGCAAAGGAGGTTGTTATAACAGATAATGAAGAAATTAAACAGATCATAAAAGAATATTATGAACTATATACCAAGAAACTAGATAACTTAGATTAAATGTACGAATTCCGAGAAAGACACGAATTACCTATTGTGCTGATTTGAAAGGATGTATGTACCCTAGAAACACCATGTTTTAATCCTTATTCCATTTTGTAAAGGCAGCCATTTCTTCTAATCCCTATTGAGTACTGCATGTTTGAAACTGTAATCAGATCATCTCCCTGGAGATGTGTTTTAATCAAGAGTGGTTGTTAAGCTGAATTAGCTGAAGGCATGTCTCCACCCATTTGGATGGGTCTTGATTAGTTTCTGATAAAAGAGGACACATTTTGGAGAATGAGAGAGATTCGGAGAGAGCAGAGAATATTATAGCACCCCGAAGCAGAGTCACCAGCCAGCGACCTTTGGAGATAAAGAAGGAAAACGCCTCCCAGGGGTCTTCATGAAACAGGAAGCCAGGAGAGAAAGCTAGCAGATGATGCTGTGTTTGCCATGTGCCCTTTCAGCTGAGAGATAAACCCTGATTGTGTTTGCCAATTTGCCTTCTTACTTGAGAGAGAGAGAGACCCTGAACTTCATTGGCCTCTTGAACCAAGGTATCTTTCTCTGGATGCCTTTGATTGGACATTTCTATATACTTGTTTTAAATGGGACATTTTCTTGGCCTTAGAACTGTAATCTAGCAACATGTTAAATTCCCCTTTTAAAAAGCCGTTCCATTCCTGGTATATTGCATTCTGGCAGCCAGCAAACTAGAACACCTATACTGACTCAAGAAGAAACAGAAGATCTCAACAAACCAATTACAAGTAAAGAGATCCAATCAGTCATCAAAAATCTTGCCACAAAAAAAGCCCAGGACCTGATAGTTTCACAGAAGAATTTGATCAAACTTTTCAAAAAGAACTCTCACCAATCCTGCTCAAATTCTTCCAAACAATTGAAGAAAAAAGAATGCTACCAAGGAGTCAAAGGAGATATAAATAGGTGGAAAGACATTCCCTGCTCATGGATAAGAAGGCCAAATATAGTTAAGATGTCAAATCTCCCCAAATTGATCTACAGATCCAACACAGTACCAATCAAAATTCCAACAAACTACTTTGAAGATTTGAAAAAACTAACTGCCATATTTATCTGGAAGGGAAAGAGACCCTGAATAGCTAAAAGCATCCTAAAAAACAACAACAAAAAAGTGTTTTTTGTGTGTGTGTGGGGGAGGATTAACACTTCCTGACTTTAAAACCTAATATAAATCCATAATGGTCAAAACAGCATGGTACTGGCACAAAGATAGAAGCATTGACCAGTGGAATCAAATTGAGAGTGCAGAAATAGACCACCAAATCTATGGTCAACTGATTTTTGAGAAGGCCCCCTGATCCTCTGAACTGGGACAAAATAGTCTTTTCAATAATTGGGCATGGAAGAACTGGATATCAATAGCCAAAAGAATGAAAGAGGACCCCATCGTATACCATACACAGAAATTAACTCAAAGTGGATCAAACACCTAAATATAAGAGCTAGCACAATAAAGTTTCTAGAAGAAAATGTAGGGAAACATCTTTAAGATCTGGTAATAGGAAGTAGCTTCCCAAATTTTACACCCAAAGCACAAGCAACAAAAGAAAAAAATAGATAAATGGGAACTCATCAAAATCAAATGCTTCTGCACCTCAAAAGTCTTTGTCAAAAAGGTGAAGAGGCAGCCAACTCAATGCGAGAAAATATTTGGAAATCACATATCAGACAAAAGTCTGATTTTCTGTATATACAAGGAAATCATACAACTCAACAACAAAAGAACAAACAACCCACTTATAGACTGGGCTAAAGATATGAATAGGCATTTTTCTGAAGAGCAAATACACATAGCTCTAAAGCACATGAAGAGATACTCATTTTCATTGGCTCTAAGGGAAATGCAGATCAAGACTACAATGAGATACCACCTCATACCTATAAGAATGGCTGCTATTAAACAAACAAGAAACTCTAAATGTTGGAGAGGATGTGGAGAAACTGGGACACTTAGGCACTGCTGGTGGGAATGTATAATGGTGCAGCCACCATGGAAGACTGTTTGGCAGTCCTTAGGAAACTAAATATTGAGTTGCCCTATGACTCAGCAATAGCACTATTTGGTATATACCCAGAAGAGTTGAAAGCAACGACACAAACAGACATTTGTACACCAATGTTCATAGCAGCATTATTCACAATCACCAAAAGATGGAAACAAACCAAATGCCCATCAACAGATGAGTGGATCAACAAAATGTAGTACATACATACGATGGAATATTATGCAGCAGTAAGACAAAATGACATCCTGAAGCACATGACAAGATGGATGAGCCTTGAGGACATAATGCTGAGTAGAGTTACTCAGACACAGAAGGACAGATACTGTATGATTCCACTTTTATGACCGGCATAAAGATATAATCAAAGAGGCTTATTTTATAGAAGATAGGGGACTTAGAGGTACACAGAAGCTAGAGATGGGTTAACCGTTAGCTAATGAGGTTGAACTCCAATGTAAGGGAATAGATAGGAGTGAAGGTGGTTCACTCGTGGGCCTATAAGTAATACTAACATATTAAAGATGAATAAGATGGAAAGGGGATGTATAGACCTACGTGTCCCACTGATTAACACTTAAAATATGAACTCTTGCAAGAATTACTTCAAAGATATGATTCTTGTATAAAGAGTGTTTAAGTCCAGGGTACAGGGGAAAAACTGCTATTGCACGCTATGAGCTATGTTCAAAAGAAAACCATCAGCACCACCACAGCAACAGCAGAGGTAAATAATGAGGTGAGGCACAAGAGTTAAGAGGAGGTTTAGATTTTCTATTTAGCAAGGGTGTGCTTATTGGTTTTCTTTCTCTTGGGAGGAATGAAATTATCTAAAATTGAGAATGTTAATGGATTGTGCACTTTGGGCCTCTACGTGATGCCCAGTGAATGCAGGTGGCTGAAGGATGCACTGACAGGGAGGTAGATTGATAAACGCTGGTGTATACTTATGAATGAAGGTTGTGCTGCTACAAAAAGGAACACTATTGTGAGGCATGCAATGATGTGAATGAACATGTGGACATTTGGTGAGACAAAATAAGCCCAAAACAAAAACAACAATGGTGTGGTCACCTTTAGAAAATGCATATAAGAAAACAGGGGCCTAGATTGCAAGTTTTTAGCACAGACACATTAAGTCTGGAGTGGTGATTATTATTTCTGTATTTTGAGATGCTGTTTTATATATATAACCTGATATTTAGAGATAAGAATAAAGCCAAACAGGTTGGGGTTAAAGTAATTCAGAACATAGGGGTAAGGAAGACAGTGTCTATATTTTAGAACCACACATACTCTTTGAGACCAAGGAAAGAAAGGTTTATTTGATCTGAAACTGAAATTTTCTGTAGTGCATAATCTAATTCAACCTACCTATATAGCTCACTTGAACAGTTGAAAAACAGGAAGCACAGAATAAGAAAGAGGTCCTTTAATCTTGTAGAGATTATTGTAATGCCTGGAAACACCCTAGAGTATATTAAGCAGATAATCAAAAATATTGGCAAAGTCCCCTGAGGGAAGGGAGAAAAATATGGAAAAAAATATGGAACTATTAAACCTTACCATCAGGGAATCCCCTGATACTGTGTCAAACTTTAGGGACACCCAAATCAATAAGCCATGCCCTCGATCATGAGGCTTACTCTTGTGAAGCTTATGTAGGTAGTGGAGAAGCTTAGACTACCTATAAGTGCCTAAGCGTTACTTCTGGAGGACCTCTTTTGCTGCTCAGATGTGGCCTCAGTCTCTCTAAGCCCAACTCTGCAAGTTGCCCTCCCCCTTATGTGGCACATGACATTCAGGGGTGAAAATCTCCCTGGCGACATGGGAGAGGACTCCCAAGGATGAATACAGACCTGGTACTGTGGGATCAACAATTCCATCCTGACTAAAAGGGGGAAAGAAGTGTGATTAATAAAGTGTCAGTGGCAGAGAGAGTTCAAATAGAGTCAAGAGGCTACTCTGGAGATTGCTTTTATGCAGTTAGTTCTTGCTACTTATCAGGACCTGCCAACCCCCAACCAGGACCATTCCAGCCAATCCTAAAGAATACCTAGGGCCATATATAAGATTCTATAAGGATTTCAGGCACTAGAGTAACTTTCTGTTGGGTCCCTGGTCCAGATGAGTTCTGAAACCTAGCCCAGCCTCTCCAGAACATCAAATAGTTCCATCTTCCTACCCCATATTAATGACAGACCCTTTCAATATAAGAAATTTAGAATTGCCATAGCCCAAACACCCATAAAGAGAGTAATGGAAAGATTAAAGGTGATGGTGGAGTTATGCAGAAAAGATAGGATTTAACAAATGAATATAAATGCTGAATCACTAAATCGATATCTATTTTAGTCTCCAATATTCTAGAACATCTAGAAGTAAAAATTATGAAATTGCAACCCATGTCAGAATCTGATATATGTTCTACAACTAATTGTGGTGCTGTGCTTTGAAATTTATAGCTTTTTTTGCATAAATGTTATTGTTCACAAAAAAGAAGGAAAAAAGGCTGATTGTGATGATTAAAAAATACCTTTAAGCCTGCTAGCTTCCTATATTATGGAGCAGCTAGAAGG
This sequence comes from Myrmecophaga tridactyla, assembly GCA_004026745.1. Lineage (NCBI taxonomy): Eukaryota > Metazoa > Chordata > Mammalia > Pilosa > Myrmecophagidae > Myrmecophaga > Myrmecophaga tridactyla. Next base: position 5,857 of record PVIY010059809.1, read on the forward strand.
AAAAATATGAGAGGATCATATGGTAGCCCATGACAAACTCTGGGATCTGTCCTGTAACTACTTGTTGAAGAGTTTTGAAAACTATTGCTTTTTTTCCCCTTGTTTTGTACATATGTTATACTATAGAATGAAAAAAAGTTAAAAAACATTTAAGCCCCCTAGCCTCCTATATTCTGGATCAGCTAGAAAGAAAAATATGAGAGGATTGTATGGTAGCCCATGACAAACTCTAGGTACTGTCCTGTAACTACTTGTTGAAGGGTGCTTTGACAACTATCACTTTTTAATTTCTTTGCTTTGTATATACAATAAAAAAAGTTAAAAAAAGAAAAAAACCCTCAAAAATAAATAAATAAATAAATAACAACAAAAAAAAATAAGAATGCTACCTAGTTCATTTTGTGAAGCTAACATCACTGTAATACCAAAATCGGATAAAGACAATCAAGAAAAGAAAGCTAAAGATCAATCTCCCTAATGAACATAGATGCTAAAATTCTTAATGAAATGCTAGCAACTCATATCCAACAACACATTAAAATAATTATACATCATGATTAAGTGAAATTCATACCAGGAATGCAAGCATGGTTCAACATAAGAGAATCAATCAATGCAATACAGCACATTAACAAATCGAAAGGGAAAAATCACATGATGTACCAACTGATGGTGAAAAAGCATTCAACAAAATCCAGCATGCTTTCCTGATAAAAGCACTTCAAAAGTTAGGCATTGAAGGAAACTTTCTCAATATTATAAAGGGCATATATGAAAAACCCATAGCCACCATCATACTTAATGGTAAGAAATTGCAGGCATTCCCCTTGAGATCAGGGATGAGATAAGGATGCTCATTGTCACCACTCTTATTCAACATTGTATTAGAAGTACTAGCTGGAGCAATTAGACAAGAGAAAGAAATAAAAGGCATACAAATAGGAAGGGAAGAAGTAAAACTTAGATGACATGATCCTATACTTAGAAACCCATGAGAAATCTACACTAGAATTACTTGAGCTCATAAACAAATTCAGCAAAGGGGCAGGATACAAGATTAGTGTACAAAATCAGTAATGTTTCCTATACACAAATGTGCTGGTTTGAAAGGATTTATGTGCCCTAGAAAGCCATGGTTTAATCCTAATCAGTCTTGTGGGAGCAATGGTTTCTTCTAATCTAATCTAATTCAGCAGTATAGGTTGGAAACTTGATAGGTTATCTCCATGAAGATGTGACTCAATCAATTGTGGGTACTAAACTTGATTAGATGGTGATGTGTCTCCAGCCTTTCTACATGAGTCTTGATTAGTTTACTAGGATCCTATAAAAGAGGAGACATTTTTTGGAGAGAATGCCTTTTGAGAATGATGAGAAAGCCACAGTAGAGCCAAGCAGAGCCACGAGGCCAAGAGAACCACAGAGTCCACCAGCCAGTGCCCTTTGGAGATTCTGAGAGAACAGAGAAGGACAACAGAATGATGAGAGCCACAAAGCAGAGTCCATCAGCCAACAACCTTTGGAGATGAAGGAAAATGCCCCTGGGGAGCTTCATGAAACAACAAGCTGGAAGAGAAAGCTAGCAGACTTCTCCATGTGCCCTTCCAGCTGAGAGAGAGAAACCCTGAACATTATTGGCCTCAAACCAAGATATCTTTCTCTGGATGCCTTAGATTGGACATTTCTATAGACTTTCTTTAATTGACCTTAAAACTATAAACTTGCAACTTATTAAATTCCCCTTTTCTTGTATATTGCATTCTGGCAGCTAGCAAACTAGAACAACAAGCAATGACCTGTCTGAGGTGACAACTAAGGAAAAAATTCCATTCAGAATAGCAGCCAGAAGAATTAGGTATCTAGGAATAAGCCTAACCAGGGATGTCAAGGATTTATACACAGAAAATTACAAAAAAATTGCTAAAAGAAATTTAAAATGCCCTAAATAGATGGAAAGATATTCCATCCTCATAGATAGGAAGGTTGAATATCATCAAGATGTCAGTTCCACCCAAACTGATCTATAGATTGAATGCAATACCAATAAAAATCCTGACAACCTACTTTGAAGACTTGGAAAAATTGGTTATCAAACTTATATGGTAGGGAAAGAGACCTTGGATAGCTAAAAATATCCTAAAAAAAAAAAAAAGAAAAGCGAACTGGGAAGTCTATCACTTCCTAACTTTAAATCTTACTACAAAGCCACAGTGGTCAAAACAGCATGGTACTGGCACAAAGACAGAAGGATTGCCCAGTACAATAGAATTTAGAGTACAGAGTTGACCACCAAATTTATGGACATTTGATCTTTGATAAGGCCCCTAAATCCACTGAATTCAGACAGAATAAATGGGCATGGGAGAACTGGATTTCAATAGCCAAAAGAATGAAAAAGGATTCCTACTTTACACCCTGACATGGTCAGGTTCATGTGTCAACTTGACCAGGTGGTGGTGCCCATTTGTCTGGTTGGACAAGTGCTAACCTGTGTATTACTATGAGGACATTTCATACAGTTAAATCATGATCGCATCAGCTGCATACACAGCTGATTCTATTTGTAATCAGCCGAAAGGAGTGTCTTCTGCAATGAGTAATGCTTAATCTAATCACTGGAAACCTTTTAAGGAGGATTCAGAAGAGACAGGTTCTCTTTCTGCTTTGGCTGGTGAGCCTCTCCAGTGGAGTTCATCCAGACCCTCCATCAGAGTCGTCAGCTTCACAGCCTGCCCTACAGAGTTTGGACTCTACATTCCAATGGTTACATGAGACACTTTTATGAATTTTATATATACAGATATTTCCTGATGATTCTGTTTCTCTAGAGAACCCTAGAGAATACAGCTTGGTACCAGAAGTGGTTCTTAAGAAACAGAATCTTAAAAATGGGTTTTTACAATTGGTTTTCTACTCTGACTGGACTCAAGGCACCAAGGACTTTGATTCCTGTAATCAGAATGATGCTGCCAATTCATGGGGTGAGTTGGCAGAAGAGATAGTAAAAATATCACCATTCATACAAAAGACCTATACAAAGAAAACTACAAGAAATTGCTAAAAAGAAATCACAGAAGACCTAAATAAATGGAAGAGCATACTGTGTTCATGGATTGAAGACTAAATATAGTTAAGATGTCAATTCTACCTAAATTGATTTATAGATTCAATGCAATACCAATTAAAATCCCAAAAACTTACTTTTCAGAAATAGAAAAATCAATAACCAAATTTATCTGGAAGGGCAGGGTGCCCCAAATAGCTAAAAATATTTTGAGAAAGAAAAATGAAGTCAGAAGTCTTACACTACCTGACTTTAAGGTGTATTATGAAGCTACAGTGGTCAAAACAGCATGGTACTGGCATAAAGATAGATATACTGACCAATGGAATCGAATAGAGCAATCAGATATAGACCGTCTCATTTATGGACAATTGATCTTTGATAAGGCAGTCAAACCAACTCACCTGGGACAGAACAGTCTCTTCAATAAACGGTGCCTAGAGAACTGGATATCCACATGCAAAAGAATGAAAGAGGATCCATATCTCACACCCTATTCAAAAATTAACTCAAAATTGAGCAAAGACCTAAACATTAGATCCAAGACCATAAAACTTTTAGAAGAAAATGTAGGGAAACATCTTATAAATCTTATAATAGAAGGCAGCTTCCTAGATCTTACATCTAAAGCATGAGCATTGAAGAAAGAAAGAAATGGGAACTCCTCAAAATTAAACACTTTTGTGCATCAAAGAACTTTGTCCAGGGAGTAAAAAGACAGCCTACACAATGGGAGACAACATTTGGAAATGATATATCAGATAAAGTTCTAGCATTCAGAATAAATAAAGAGATTGTTCAACTCAACAACAAAAAGACAAACAACCCTGTGCTCGTTTGAAAGGATGTATATCCCCTAGAAAAACCATGTTTTAATCAAAATCCAATTTCATAAAAGGTAGAATATGGATTTTCTTGAAACTGTAATCAGATCATCTCCCTGAATGATGTGATTTAATCAAGAGTGGTTGTTACACTGGATTAGGTGATGACATGTCTCCACCCATTTGGGTGGATCTTGATTGGTTTACTGAAGTCCTATGAAAGAGGAAACATTTGGAGAATGAGAGATTCAGAGAGAGTAGAGCAGAATGACATAGCCACGAGAAGCAGAGTCCACCAGCCAGCGACCTTTGGAGATGAAGAAGAAAAATGCCTCCCGGGGAGCTTCATGAAACAGGAAGCCAGGAGAGAAAGCTAGCAGATGACACCATGTTCACCATGTGCCTTTCCAGATGAGAGAGGAACCCTGACTGTGTTCACCTTGTGCCCTTCCACTTGAGAGAGAAACCCTGAGCTTCATCAGCCTTCTTGAACCAAGGCATCTTTCCCTGGATGCCTTTGACTGGACATTACTATAGACTTGTCTTAATTGGGACATTTTCTTGGCCTTAGAACTGTAAACTAGCAACTTATTAAATTCCCCTCTTTAAAAGCCATTCTGTTTCTGGTATATTGCATTCTGGCAGCTAGCAAACTAAAACAAACCCAATTACAAAATGGGCAAAAGACATGAACAGACACTTCTCAGAAGAAGAAATAGAAATGGCCAAAAGGCACATGAAAAGATGCTCAGCTTCCCTGGCTCTTAGGGAAATGCAAATCAAAATCACAATGAGATATCATCTCACACCCATCAGAATGGCCATTATCAATAAAATAGAAAAGGACAAGTGCTGGAGAGGATGTGAAGAAGGAGGCACACTTATTCATGGTTGGTGGGAATGTCAAATGGTGCAACCATGTGGAAGGCAGTTTGGTGGTTCCTCAGGAAGCTAAGTATAGAATTGCTGTATGATCTGGCAGTACCATTGCTAGGTATCTCCACAGAGGACATGAGGGCAAGGACACAAATGGACATTTGCACACCAATGTTTATAGCAGCATTATTTACAATTGACAAGAGATGGAAACAACCAAAATGTCCATCAACAGACGAGTGGCTAAACAAGCTGTGGTATATACATACAATGGAATATTATGCAGCTGTAAGACAGAATAAAGTTATGAAGTATGTAACAACATGGATGGACCTTGAAGACATTATGCTGAATGAGATTAGCCAGAAACAAAAGGACAAATACTATATGGTCTCACTGATAACATTAGTGAATGAACTTGGATAATTTCAGTTAAGAACAGAGGTCATCAGGAGATAGAAATAGGGTAGATATTGGGTAATTGGAACTGAAGGGATACAGATTGTGAAATGGGACTGACTGTAAAAATTCAGAAATGGATAGCACAATATTACCTAACTGTAATACAATAATGTTAGAACACTGAATGAAGCTGAATGTGAGAATGATAGAGGGAGGAGGCCTGGGGGTACAAATGAAATCAGAAGGAAAGATAGATGATAAAGACTGAGGTGGTATAATCTAGGAATGCCTAGAGAATACAATGATAGTGACTAAATGTACAAATTTTAAAATGGTTTGCATGAGGAAGAACAAAGGAATGTCAATAATGCAAGGTGCTGAAAATAGATGGTAATTAATATTTTAAAACTTTAACTTATGTGTGAGACTAAAGCAAAAAATGTTTATTTGGAACAAAATTTGTATTTTGACTAGTGCATTTCCTAATGAACTTATTTGGACAGCTTAATTGAACACCATAAGTACATGGAACCTTGAGTAGGGCAAGAGGTTTTGTAGGTTTGTCCACAGTGATGCCCTGATAAATCTATGAAGGATTTGAACAGTGAATAAAAAAGTATTTGCAAAGTCCCCTTGGGGGAATGGTGAGAAAGGGGGGAAATTCAACTTCCCCAAGTGGAGAATTCTTGATATTCTCAGAAGCAGTGGAGACAACCAAAGCAATAGGCTGAGCCCCCAATCTTGGGGTTTGTTCATATGAATTTAATCCCGCAAAGGATAGGCTAAGCCTACTTAAAATTAGGCCTAGGAGTCACCCGCAAGAGAACATCTTTTGTTGCTCAGTTGTGGCCTCTCTTTTTTTTTTTTTTTT
>PVIY010059810.1:0-11887 GCA_004026745.1 Myrmecophaga tridactyla
AATGCATAACAGTAACCTCCAGGATAACCTCTCGACTCTGTTTGGAATCTCTCAGCCATTGATACTTCGTCTCATTTCACTCTTTCCCCTTTTGATCCAGAAGGTTTTCTCAATCCCTTTATGCTGAGTCTCAGCTCATTCTAGGATTTCTGTCCTACATTTCCAGGAAGGTCCACACCCCTGGGAGTCATGTCCCACGTAGACAGGGGAGGGTGGTGTGGTTGCTTGTTGTGTTGGCTGGAGAGAGACCACATCTGAACAGCAAAAGAGGTTCTCTTGGGGGTGGCTCTTAGGCCTAAATTTTAAGTAGACTTGACCTATCCTTTGTTAGGTTAAGTTTCATATGAACGAACCCCAAGACTGGGGGTTCAGCCTATAGCTTTGGTTGTCCACACTGCTTGTGAGAATATCAAGAATTCAACTTGGGGAAGTTGAATTCCTCCCCGTTCTCACCATTCCCCGAAGGGGGCTTTGCAAATAATTTTCCACTCACTGATTGAATCACTCTGGGATTCATCGGGGCATCACTCTGGACAAACTAACAAAATCTCATGTCCTACCTAAGATTCCAAGTACTTTGGTGTTCAATCAAACTATCTACATAAGTTATATTAGGAAATGCACTAGTCAAAACATAAATTTTGTGCCAATTAAACATTTTTTGCTTTAGTCTCACACATAAGGTGAGATTTTCAAATATTAATTACCATCTATTTTCAGCACCCTGCAGTAATGACATCGGGATGGCTTTTTCAATGAGGATTTATTAATTTACAAATTTACAGTTCTAAGGCCATGAAAATGTCCAAATTAAGGCATCAGGAGGGAGATATTTTTTCAAGGAAAGGCTGCTGGCATCTGGGCTTCCTCTATCACCTGGGAAGGTGCATGGTGATATCTGCTGGTCCCTCTGTCCTGGGTTCTGGTTTTAATGGCTTTCTCTCTCAGCTCTTTGCTTGTTTTTCCTGGGGAGTTTCTCTCTAAGCTCTGTGGACTTTTACTGTCTTTTATCCTCTTCACAAAGGACTCCAGCAAAGGATTAAAATCCATCTTGAATAGTCTGGGTCACATATCAATGGAAACAACCTCACAAAAAAGATCCCATCCACAATAGGTCTGCCTCCACAAGAGTGAATTAAAAGAACATGGCCTCTAAAGGGGTACATAACAGTGTAAAACCAACACAGCATGTTTGCTACATCTCATTTTCTGCCAAAAACTCTGCAAAAAGTTATTTCTGCAAAAGCCAAGGGCCATGACTACTGTTGCTGTGGATGCAGTAGATATCAGTTCTTAGGGGGCCTTATGTCCTCAAGGATAAAGAGCTTCTCTTTATTACATGTTTACTCATTTATTATCACATTTACTTAAAATTTTATTTTACAACTTCATTTATTGTGATCCCTTTGTATTGGTCAGGGTTCTCTAGAGAAACTGAACTAACAGGAGATACCTGTAAATATGAGATTTATAAAAGTGTCACATGCAACTCTGGGGATGCAAGAGTCCAAAATCCGTAGGTCAGGCTGTGAGGCACCAGCCTCAAGGAACTCTGATGAAGTTCCTTGACAAACTCTACAGGAAAGGCTAGCTGGCTGAAGAAGAAATGGAAATTCTCTCTTCTGCCTTAAAAGTCTTCAACTGATTGGATCAAATTCAACTGATTGGATTCTCTTGTTGCTGAAGACACATCCTCAGTTGATCATAGATGTAATCAGTCACAGATGCAATAAACTGACTGATGATTTAATAAACCAGCCTTCTGGTTTATCAAACAGCCATGAAATATCCTTGCAATAATGGTTAGGCCAGTGCTTCCCTGACCAAACAACTGGGCACCATCACCTGGCAAGTTGACACCTGAATCTAACCATCACACCCTTCTTAAGTACACAAGAATCCTTGGAATTGGACTGGATGAAAACTAGTGAAAGGCGCCATTGAGGATCATTGAGAAATGAGATTTTTTTTACAGGCTACTTGTTCAATTGGACACAATCTTTGCTTTTTATACAATGATGGGTTGTTCTGCTCCTTTCAGGCTAGCATCCTTGCTTCTCCAGCATTACAGAAAAATGCTGAATGTATCACTACCTTTAACAACAAGATATTCTAGCTCCAGCTTGATTTTTCTGGTCCATAAGTGAGTATTCAGAGAAGCCCTGATACCCTGTCATAAAATATTGTGAAACACAATGGGTCAGATGTACCTCACAGACACACATAAACACATGGTCTGAGTAAAGTAAGAAACAATGAAATCTACATCACAATGCCACTTATGTAAATAAAAATATATGCATACAGAGATCAAAGGAAGAGATGTTTATTTTGTGCAAACTTTAAATTTTCTGTTTCACACTATCTAAGTTAACCTGTTTGACCAATTTATTTAAACAACCTAAGTACATGGAGCCTAGACTAGGGAATGAAATCCGGTGATTTGGCATAGCTTAATGTAGTATCATGAGGCATTCTAGAGTATTTTGGACAGATAATTGTTTGTAAAATGCCTTGAAGGACTGGAGAAAAAATATGAAACTATTAAACTTTCCCACCTGGGAAATTTCCGATATTTTCTCATGTATTGAGACTCTCAATTTAATAAGCCAAGCCCTCGATCTTGAGACTGGTTCTTATGAAGCATTTCTATAATAGTGAAGCCAAGCCTACTGATAAACACACCTAAGAGTCACCCCCAGAGAACTTCTTTTGTTGCTCAGGTGTGGCCTCTCTCTCTCTCAAAGCCAAACTCTGCCAATATACTCATTACCCTCACCCCTGAATGGGACATGACTTTCAGGTATGAGACTGTCCCTGGCATCATGAGATTGAGAAAGCCTTCTTGAACAAAAAGGTCGGGGGGAATGTAACAAAATAAGGTTTCAATGGCTAAGAGATTTTAAATAGAGTCAAGAGGTCATTCTGGAGGTCACTCTTTAGCGAACTTCAGCAGATATTACAAATTGCCATGGTATGCCAACCCCTAACTAACAGTATTCCTGAAAAACCCTAAGAAAATCCAGGGCTCTAAGACTTATACAAGTTGTACTTATTAAGTTTATTTTTTAGAAACTGAAGACATCCAAATTATCCTTATGCCAGTTAAGCCCTGAAACTTAGAGGTACCAGTCTTTCCCAGAACATCAACAAGATGCATTCTCCTACCCCATAATGTTGGCACTCTTTTTCAACATAAAGAACTTAGAATGGTCACTGCCCAAATATCCCTGAAGATTGAGAGAATGATCAAATAAGAGGGGGGGAGTTGTGACAGAGAAGTTAGGATTTAGCAAGTGAATGTCACTGCTAAATCTTTGTGTAGATGTTTCCTTTTGGTTTCTAGTATATTGGAACTGCCAGAGTGAAATGCTTGAAATTGTGAAACTGTAACACATAGTATACTTTGAAATTTGCTCTATAACTACGTGTTAAACTGAACTTTGACATTTATCACATTTATATTAACATATAATGTATATGTTATATTTCACAATAAAAATATTAAAAGAATATATACGCACGAAACAATGACAATATTTTCCCAAGAATGTACACGAAGGAAAGGATACAAATCAAGTGTATTAGAATGTATATCTTTGAAAGGACAAGATTGGGAATGGAGGTCAGAGATAAAAAGAACAAGAAATAAAGAAATATGTAAGATAAGAGTGGAGCTTGGAAAGACCAGTGATAAAAGCATACTATGTGTTTCAGTTTGCTAAAGATGCCAAAATGCAATACTCCAGAAATGGGTTGGTTTTTAACAATGGGGATTTATTAATTTACAATTTACAGTTCTTAGGCCATGAAAATATCCAAGTCAAGATATCAACAGGACAATACCTGTACTCTGAAGACAGGCTGCTGGCATCTCGGACACCTCTGTCACATGGGAAAGCATAAGGCTGGCATCTGCTGGTTCTGCTCTCCTGGGTTTCACTGCTTTCAGCCTTGGCTTCAGTGGCTTTCTCTCGGCTTCTCTAGGGTCTTTTCTTTCAATTTCATCTCTTCACTTCAGTATGTGTTTTATCCTCTTATAAAGGACTCCAGTAAGAGGATTAAGACCCACCTTGAGGGGCAGATCACATCTCAGTAGAAATAATCTAATCAAAAGGTCTTACCTATGATAGGTCTGCACCCACAGGAAAGGATTAGAAGTACTTGGCCTTTTCTGGCATACATAACGGCTTCAAACCAGCACTCCATGAAATGAGGAAAACAATGAATTTAACTGTTCATTCCCTTGATTTAAAAAACTAGAGAAATGGAAGGAACCCTGGCTTCTGGAATTTGACATTATAGCTGAGTCAGGCCCCAAACAGCTGAATCATCAATACTTATAGCTCGCTCCCTCCCTCCCTCTCTCAAGAAGGAAAGATCTTCATTGCTTGGCCATTGCTGTCCTGGGGTTGGGGTTGGGAGTAAAAGGTGGAGATATAAGACTAATGAAGTAAGAGAAGGAGAAAAACCAAACCTGAGGAGTGAAAGTAAATTTCTGGGCATTGGGAAAAGTTTGCTAGGAGTGGGGGAAGGGAGAGAGAAAGAAAGACTGTCACCATAGAAAGTACTGATATGTGGATCCTGAAGGCTGCTGAGACCCAGCGAGTGAACAAATTTGCATCCAAGAACATTCTGGGAGGGGAGCAGTAAGATCCTACACCCCTTATTATTATTTTTATTTTTTCTTCTTTTTAAAAAATATTTTAATAGAATTTATTTTTAGAGCAGTTTTAGGCTTACATAAAATTTTTAAATCTTATTCTGCCAATTTCTTCTTTTTGATGGGAGAATTTAATCTATTCACATTTAAAATAACTTCTGATAATATAGGACTTTTTTTGCTATTTTGTCTTTCTAGTCTTATGCCTTTTTTACCCTCGATTATTTCGTTAATGCCTACTTTTCTATTTGTTTGATCTTTTGGTATTGTACCATTTTGAGTCCCTTGTCATTTCTTTCTGAACATATCTTTTCATATATTTTCTTTGGTTGCCATGGGGTTGAAATTTAACATCCTAAATCTATAACAATCATATTTGATTTGATACCAACTTGACTTCAATAACATATACATACATATTTCCTATACCCCTCCACCCCCTTCCTTTTTTTTTTTAATGCTTCTTACAAGTCATATCGTTGTACATTTTAGGTCCAAACCCATAAATTTTTCATTAATTTTATACATTTGAATTTTAGCACCTGTAAGAAGTAAGAAGTGGTGCTACATACTAAAAACAAACAAACAAACAAACAAAAAACTCAAAAACCAATACTACTGGCATTTATAATTACCCATATGGTTACTTTTACTGAGGCCTTTACTTCTTTATGCTGCCCCAGGCCACTTTTAACTTTTTCTCACACTATCCCAGCTATCTGCAAGCTGCTTCTCTACCCTCAGGACAAACTCTGGGAGGACAAGCCTGAGACAAGTTGCCCAGCTCAGTCTCTCAGACTTCCACCTGATAGATGGATACTGATGTACATACACCTCAGTATGTACACAGGGGCCACTCTGCTCTCTCTGGGACAGGGTCAGGGATCCACAATGAAATTACAAACTGACTGCACCCTACATTTTGGAAGAGTTGGGGAAGAAGTCAGCAAGGGTGCCAGGAACTTCTTCTATGGCTTTTGAAGCTGCATTGTCTTGATTTAGCACTTGCCCAGTTAATGCAGCCTGTGGTAGTTAGGTTCAGGTGTTAACTTGGCCAGTGAAGTGCCTAGTTCTGTTGCTGTGGACATGAGCCCATGGCATGTATCTGTCATGATTACCTCTGTGGTTGACTAGGGGGAGTGCCTGCTACAATGAATGATGTTTGATTTAATTGGCTGGTGCTTAAATAATGAGAGCTCAACACAGTACAGCCCAAGTAGCTCAGCATACTTCATCTCAGCACTCACAGCTCAGCCCAGGCCTTTGGAGATGCAGAAAGGAATCATCCTGGGGAAAGCTGTTGGAACCCAGAAGCCTGGAGAGAAGGCCAGCAGAGACTGCCTTGTGCCTTCCCATATAAGAGAGAATCTCAGATGAAAGTTAGCTGCCTTTCCTCTGAAGAACTATACGTTTTTAACTAAATAAATCTCCTTTTATTAAAAGCCAACCCATTTCTGGTGTGTTGCATTCTGGCAGCTTTGGCAGACTAAAACAGAGCCCTTTAACTGTTTTCTATAATTTTGAGGAAGGGCACTGTATTAGTTTGCTAATGCTGCCAGAAAGCAATATACCAGAAATTGAGCAGCTTTTAAAAAAGGGATTTAATAAGTTACTAGTTTATAGTTATAAGGCCATGGAAATCTCCAAATTAAGGCAGCAACAAGTGGTTATGTTCACTCAAGAAAGGCTGATACTGTCCGGAACACCTCTGTCTGGAGGCTGGGAAGGCATGTGACTGGCATCTGCTAGTCCTCGTTCCTGGTTCCATCGCTTCCAGCTTTTGATGCCAGTGGTTTCCTCTCTGTGCATCTGTGGGCATCCACTTAGCTCCTCCGCGACACAACTCCGGGTTTCATCTATTAGTTCAGCATCTGCCGGGGCCAGAGATTTCTTCTGTTCAGTTTCTGGCTATTTCTGTGAGTACTTGCTTAGCACCCAGGCTATTTCTGTCTTGATCTCTGTGCTGGTTTGAAAAGATGTATGTACCCTAGACAAGCCATGTTTTAATCCTAATCCCATTTTGTAAAGGCAGCCGTTTCTGCTAATCCCTACTCAGTACTGTGTGTTGGAAACTTTAATTAGATTATCTCCGTGGAGATGTAACTCACTCAAGAGTGGGTGTTAAACTGGACTGGGTGGAGACATGTCTCCATTCCAAGTGAGTCTTGGGTTAAAAGACCATTGGGTCAGGATTAAAAGAAACTGTTGCCCCACGAGATTGGATCAGGAATAAAACATGACTTTTTTGGGGTACATAATAGCTTCAAACCAGCACAGGCACTGTGAGGTTTTATGATTCCTCTACTACCTTGCCTAAAGTGGGTTGGAATAATGGCCACCCTCAGAGCCAGCTCCCAGGGATCTGAAGTAGTTAATCAAAAGCAGTGATGACCCATCGGACAACACACCACCAGAATTTGGAGTACTAGGTCTTTATGTCCTACCCTGGAACCAGTAAGCTTTGCCAGGAGCCTGAACTGCAGTCTCCACTACTGCATGCTATGAGGCTGGGGGAGTGGAGATGGTAGCTGCTGCAGGGAGAGTGGAATATGCCAGCATTTATCACTATTTACCAGCCTCTTCCTCCCACCTCTTCGGGGCTTCTGTACAGTGTTTCAATAGATTCTGGAGTTTCAAAATAGTTGAGTCAGACAGTTTTCTGACAGTTTAATAGTTTTTTTGGTGGAGAGACTGATTCCTGGAACTTCCTACTCTGCCATCTTCCCACACTTCTCCCTACATTCCTTCTTGGTGGTTTTTTTTTTTTTTTTTTTTTGCATGGGCAGCCACTGGGAATCGAGCCTGGGTCTTCTCCAGCATGGCAGGTGAGAACTCTGCCACGGTGCCACCATTGCCCGCCCTTCTTGATGGGGTACACTGTGTGTCTAGTCACTGGTGTGGCCCCAGTAGTGGTTCTGTATTTTTCCTGGCTATTTACTAGGTGCTCTGCAGGACGAACTAAATTCCACACCTCACTAAGTGGTCATCTTGGACCTTTGTTCTACGGTACTTGGAAGCATGGGCCTGTTTTTCATGTTTGCTCTAAATAATGAATTGAAGAAAGAAGCCTACATGCACAAGAACTAGATAAGGAAAGAGAGTGAATTGATTGGGTATAATACTTACCACACATCATTAGGAACCACTGACCAAAAAGAAATTCCTTTGTGTTTTTATTCCAATCATAGCATGTTTATATGGTCATTTAGGAGAAGCTTTGCAAGAGAAGACTGTGATAGATTATTTATATACTTTAATGGTCCAGAATACTTCTTATATTTCAGTTTGGAAGAAGGTGACAAATGATAATTTTGTGTCCATGGGGGCAAATTAGCTCAAGCAAGTTTATAAACCATTGCATTATGAGCTATTTTACAAAATCCCAAGATGTATTTATGGATTCTTTTAAAACAAAATCTCCCACATGTGTCTATGCAGTATATATGATTTTGTGTAAAACCATTTCTGACAATTCTGCTCTGTTTGGGATTTTACAGTAAGTATTGAAGTGAGGGCAGGGTATGGATAAGGTTTGCAGCACGGATTGGCAGTGCTGATATTGCTCCATAGATTTCTCCCACCCATCAGACAGGATGGTTCAGAGACTGTCTTTTTTTTACTAGAAAGAGGCACATATGTGCCTCAAATACCTGATAGATTTTAAAAATAAATATTGCAAATTATCTTTACATATTTAATTCTCCATTGCTATCTCCATCCCTGTTCATATTTCTATCCATCAATCATATCTATGTTTCTATTTTTCTAGATAACTGGCTATTTCATATGGTTCACCTAAGTATCTGTTCCTCCATCCATCCTCTCTGTTCTCCTCAGGACCCATCTGCTCCAAAAAGTCACCTTACCCCTCCCTAAAATGAGGGTTCTGTCTGAGTTTGAAGCCCTGTAATCCTGTTCCATCCACCCATCTTATGCCTGTCCCAGAGGAGCATGTTTGGCACCATGGGTGACATCAAGTGGTCCGCCAGAAGAGCCTGGCGGAGAGGTGCACAGGCAGGATGGCTGTGGGTAGAAACAAGGGTATGCATGAAAGGAAAACGGGCAGGTGGGAGAGTCTCCAAACCTCAGTTGTATTCCTGAATGGTTTCTCCTTCAGCCTGGGTCCTTATCAAAAGGTTTTCTTTGCTTCTTTTGCTTTCCTGCTTTTGCCTATTCCTGGGGCAAACAGATAGCGTCCAATAGCAGTCAGGTAAACAAACAAACAAACAAACAAACAGGAGGCAACATCTCATCCTCCCAGAATGACCATCTTCATGTCCCCTGATCATGAGTAAGGCTGGCCCAGTGCTCCAAGGCGGGAGTACTGAAAACGCTGGGGATACCTCAGTCTTAAGTTCTACTCCTGATCCTTCTTGTTATAAGTGAGATCAATGTTTACCCTATGATTTTGATTCAAGTTGGCCAAAATGAATTGCTGGTTCAAAAGCCCCAAATTTAGGGAATCCATTTCATTTGTCTTTACTGGTACAAGTTTAACAGTTGTGGCCAAACCTTATATTCAAAGAGAGAGGCATAGATTAAAAACAAACAAACAAACAAAAAGGTACTATGACATTTCTAAATTTTCTCAATAGGGCTAAATTTTAAGAAGTGTTTTTAGGTCATATGCTTCCTTAAAAATAAGTCTGTTTAGCATGAATTTAGCACACCATTCAGTGCTGGAATTGGATATTTAAAAACAATTGCATTTTCTTAAACAAAATAGAAACATATGGTCTGAAAAATGTTCCCTCTTTTCCTTTGTGGGGAAAATGGAACAAAACACTTGAAAGTGGGACTTTTCTGGAAAATCTGGGTCATATAGTTGTGCAATTTTCACAATATCCATGTGTCAGCAGCAGAACCCAAATTGTTTAAGAATTTAGCCTTTTCACTTGGCTCTGCTGCTTACAGGGCTCTGGTGGAACTGATGATGGTTTGGCTTCAGAGGCAAAAAAGGGGACTGTTCTTTTCCTGCTTTGGGGTATAAATTCAATATAAATGTATATGTTGTATATGATATATCATTTTAAAATTGAAAGTGCTTATGAAATGAATATTTGTAAATGCCAAGAGGGTGAAACAACTCCTTGACACATATTTGTTGTTATATCCATTAAGCCTTGGATTCATATTAATTCCCTGCTTCATTCATGAGATTTGTATTGAGAACCAAATATGTGCCAAGTACTACCCTAGGGTTTGGTAACATGGAAGACAGTTCCCTTGCCTCAGGGTGCACCCAGTCTAGTAAGGAGACAGATATATTGCCATCTCAGAGGTTGAGAAGGACCATAACTGAGGAATGAGCTGAGCTTGTGGATCTATGGAGGATAAGCACGTAGGATGCCACCTCTTAGTCTAGGTAAGACAAGAACAGTTGGAAATTGCGATGCACCAGGGTTAAGTCAGGAAAGTGAGAAGGGAAAGGGCACTTCTGGTAGAAGAATCAGCGTGTATGAAACCGCAGGCACTTAGGGAACTAGTTTGATCTACCTGGTACTCCGATGCAAAGAAGAGGTGTAAGGAAAGTGAGTAGAGAAATGGGAAGATGCCAGAGCAAGAAATCCATTGATGTCCAGCCAGGGACGCTGACCGCAGTCTTGAGGACAAGAAAGAGCCAATACAGGGAGTTTTTCTTGTCTTTGTCTCATGGGCCTCTGTGGCACCTCACTTTATCCAAGGAGCAGACTGAGTTTCTGGCCATGCTCAGGCATAAGGCTTGGTTTCCCGGCCTATACTATTGCTAAAACCCCAGCCCTTATGTTTTGAGGCTCATCTCCATTTACTCATCACTGAGTATCTACTGTGTGCCTGGCACACACTGAGCATTGTTGATATAGGATTGAACAAGAAAAGTTAACTGATTAAGATAGTGCTCAATGGACGGGAGGGGCCAAGATCCTAGCTTAGCAAGGTGTGCGTTTTAGTTCATCCTCCAGAACGACTACTAAATAACCAGAAACAGTGCAGAACAGCTCCCGGAGCCACAACAGTGACTGGACACACAGCGTACCCCAGTCTGGACCAGCTGGACTGACTGCAAGTCTTCCCAGAACCATGAGTTCCCCAAGCCGTGGCGGCCGGCACCCAGCGCCCGTCCCCCACAGGCAGCTTCCCAGAGGGAAAGGAAAGACACTCTAACAGTAGCAGGGACTGAGTCCAACCAAACACCAATTGTGGCATTAATTAACAAATTCTGACTACTAAAAATAGGCTCCCAATCAGGCGAACCTGGTCAAGGCGGAGGTCGCCTATTGGGCTAACTGAAAAAGAGGAAAAGGGATGAGTCAGAGGTTTTTGTGCCTGTCTCTATGGAGGCGTGGCTGCCTCTGATTTCAGCGGTGGGACTACTCAGGCTGCAACTTCCCCAGGCATAGGCAGAAACGGACTGCTTTCAGGGCTGCTCCTGCCTGTGACTTCCCCAGGGGAGGGGTGAAGCCCAACTCAGGTGGAATCCCTCTCTCAAGGAATGCAGAACCCAGGGCTCGGCAATTTGAAGCCATTAAAACCAGCCTATAACCTTTCCTCTGTCTCCACCACGCCCCCAGCAGGGAGAGCCTTCCAAACTTAAAGGTGCCACAACATCTTTTGCTGGTGGGACCAGCAGGCAAACAAGTGCCACATACTGGGCAGGGTAAGAAAAACGGAGCCCACAGACTTCACAGGAAAGTCTTTTAACCTGCTGGGTCTCACCCTCAGGGAAAACTGATATAGGTGACTCCTTCCCCCTGATAGGGGTCCAGTTTAGTCCGGAAAAACCTGGCTGGAGTCTCTATTACCTATGTAGACCCTCCTAAGGGTGAGGAGGGAAAAGCCACCTTACAAGCAAGGCAAGAAACAAGAAAACAAGAACTGAAAAATTATCCTCTGATAAACAAAACCTAAGCTAGAGGTCCAGAAAAAGCTGAACTGAAGGTCAAAGAACAGATAAACAACAAACTCATCTAGCAAGAAAACCCTAGGTAAAATAAGTGAAAGCAATCTCCAGAATAAACTAATTAAGATAATTAAATGACTAGACGCCAGCAAAAAATAACAAATCACACCAGGAAAATTGAAGATATGGCCCAGTCAAAGGAACAAACCAATAGTTCAAATGAGATACAGGAGCTGAAACAATTAATTCAGAATATACAAACAGACATGGAAAACCTCATCAAAAACCAAATCAATGAATTGAGGGAGGATATGAAGAAGGCAAGGAATGAACAAAAAGAAGAA
>PVIY010059811.1:0-11892 GCA_004026745.1 Myrmecophaga tridactyla
CATCCTCTTAACTCTTGTCTCTCTCCCCATTATTTATCTCTGCTGTTGCTGTGGTAGTGCTGATGGCTTCCTTTTGAACATAGCTCAAAGCATGTAACAGCAGTTTTCCCACTTTACCCTGGACTTAAACATTCTTTATGCAAGAATTACATGTTTGAAGTAATTCTTTTTTTCTTTTTAATTTATTTTATTTATTAAACATATCAACATACAAACACAAACATTCTGTTTTTTTCATGTAGAATGATGATTGCATTCTACATATAATTGGTTATTCATAATATCATCACATAGTTGTATATTCAGCATCATGATAATTTCTTAGAACATTTGCATCAATTCAGTAAAAGAAATAAAAAGAAAACAGAGAAAAAATCATGCATACCATACCCCTTACACCTCCCTTTCATTGATCACTAGCAATTCAATCTACTAAATTTATTTTAACATTTGTTCCCCCTATTATTTATTTTTAATCCATGTTTCTTTACTCATGTCAATATAGTAAATAAAAGGAACCATCAGACACAAGGTTTTCACAATCACACAGTCACATTGTGGAAGCTATATCATTGTGCAATCATCTTCAAAAAACATGGCTACTGGAACACAGCTCTACATTTTCAGGCAGTTCCCTCCAGCCACTCCATTACACCAAAACAAAAAAGTGATATCCATATTGTGCATAAGAACAACCTCCAGGATAACCTCTCAACTCTGTTCAGAATCTCTCAACCATTGACACTTTTTTTTTGCCTCATTTTTCTCTTCCCCTTTTGGTCAAGAAGGTTTTCTCAGTCCCTTGCTGCTGAGACCCAGCTCATTCTAAGATTTCTTTCCCACATTGCCAGGAAGGTCCACACCCCTGGGAGTCATGTTACATGTAGAGAGGGGTAGTGTGGTGAGTTTGCTTGTCATGTTGGCTGAGAGAAAGAGGCCACACCTGAGCAACAAAAGAAGTTCTCTTGGGGTTTGAGTCTTAGGCCTAATTTTAAGTAGGCTTAGTCTATCTTTGCAGGGTTAAGTTTCATATGAATAAACCCCAAGATTGGTGGCTCAGCCTGTTGTTTTGGTTGTCCCCACTGCTTCTGAGAATACCAAGAATTCTCCACTTGGGGAAGTTGAATTACTCCCCCCCCCCCTTTTCACTGTTCCCCCAAGGGGACTTTGCAAATATGTTTTTATTCACTGTATAAAGCACTCTGGGATTTATTGAGGCATCACTCTGGACAAAGCTACAAAATCTCATGCCCTACCATGTACTTATGGTGTTCAACTAAGTTGTCCACATAAGTCATATTAGGAACTGCACTAGTCAAAATAGAAATTTTGTACCAAACAAACATTTTTTGCTTTAGTCTCACACACAGGTTAAAGTTTTAAAATATTAATTACCATCTATTTTCATTACCCTGCAGTATTGACATTCCTTTGTTCTTCCTCATGAAAAAACATTTTTAAATTTGAACATTTAGTCATTATCATTCTACACTCTAGGCATTCCTAGATTATACTCTCTCAGTCTTTATCATCTATCTTTCCTTCTGATTTCATTTGTGCCCCCAGGCCTCCTCCATCTATCATTCTTACATTCAGCTTCATTCAGTGTCCTAACATTATTTTGCATTACAGTTAGGTAGTATTGTGCTATCCATTTCTAAATTTTTACAATCAGTCCTTGTGGTAGTTAGATTCAGTTGTCAACTTGGGCAGATGAAGGCCCCTAGTTCTGTTGCTGTGGACATGAGTCAATGTCATGTAAAGCTCATCTGTTGCTGATTACATCTGCAGTTGGCTAGGAGGCATGCCTGCTGCAATGAGTGATGTTTGACTTAATTGGCTGGTGTTTAAATGAGAGAGTTCAACGTAGCACAGCCCAAGCAGCTCAGCATACCTCATCTCAGCACTTGCAACTCAACCCAGGCCTTTGAAAATGCAGAAAGAAATCACCCTGGGGAAAGTTGTTGGAACCCAGAGGCCTGGAGAGAAGGCCAGCAGAAACCATTCTGTGCCTTCCTACAGAAAGAACCTCAGTTGAAAGTTAGCTGCATTTCCTCTGAAGAACCAACAAAATAAATCCCCCTTTATTAAAAGCCAATCCATTTCTGGTGTTTTACATTCCAGCAGCAAGCAAACTAGAACAGTCCTGTTGCACAATCTGTATCCCTTCAGCTCCAATTACCCAACATCTACCTTATTTTTATCTCCTGATGGTCTCTGTTACCAACTGAAGTTTTCAAAGTTCATTCACTAATGTCAGTTCATATCAGTGAGACCATACAGCATTTGTCCTTTTGTTTCTGGCTAATCTCACTCAGCATAATGTCCTTAAGTCCATCCATGTTGTTACATACTTCACAACTTTATTCTTTCTTACAGCTGCATAATATTCCATTGTATGTGTATATCACAGCTTGTTTAGCCACCAATCTGTTGATGGACATTTAGGCTGTTTCCATCTCTTGGCAATTGTAAATAATGCTGCTATAAACATTGGTGTGAAAATGTCCATTTGTGTCCTTGCCCTCATGTCCTCTGGGTAGATACCTAGCAATGGTATTGCCGGGTCATATGGCAATTCTATACTTAGCTTCCTAAGGAAATGCCAAACTGCCTTCCACAGTGGTTGTACCATTTGACATTCCCACCAATAGTGGATAAGTGTGCCTCTTGCTCCACATCCTCTCCAGCACTTGTCATTTTCTGTTTTGTTGATAATGGCCATTCTGGTGGGTGAGATGCTATCTCATTGTGGTTTTGATTTGCATTTCCCTAATAGCCAGGGAAGTTGAGCATCTTTTCATGTGCCTTTTGGCCATTTGTATTCCTCTTCTGAGAAGTGTCTCTTCATGTCTTTTGTCCATTTTGTAACTGGGTTGTCTGTCTTTTTGTTGTTGAGTTGAACAATCTCTTTATATATTCTGGATACTAGACTTTTATCTGATATATTGTTTCTAAATATTTTCTCCCATTGTGCAGGCTGTCTTTTTACTTTCTTGATGAAGTTCTTTGGTGTACAAAAGTGTTTAATTTTGAGGAGTTCCCATTTATTTATTTTTTCTTAGTGCTCATGCTTTGGATGTAATGTTTAGGAAACCACCTCTTATTATAAGATTTATAAGATATTTCCCTCTAAAAGTTTTATGGTCTTAAATCTAATATTTAGGTCTTTGATCCATTTTGAGTTAATTTTTTGTATAGCATATGAAATATGGATCCTCTTTCATTCTTTTGCATGTGGATATCCAGTTATCTAGGCACCATTTATTGAAGAGACTGTTCTGTCCTAGGTGAGTTGGCTTGACTGCCTTATCAAAGATCAATTATCCATAGATCAGAGGGTCTATATCTGAACACTCTATTCAATCCCATTGGTCAATATATCTATCTTTATGCCAGTACCATGCTGTTTTGACCACTGTACCTTCATAATATGCCTTAACGTCAGGGAGCATGAGACCTCTGACTTCATTTTTCTTTCTTAGGATACTTTTAGCTATTCAGGGCACCCTGCCATCCCAGATAAATTTGTCTATTGGTTTTTCTATTTCGGAAAAGTAAGTTTTTGGGATTTTGATTGGTATTGCATTGGATCTGTAAATCAATTTAGGTAGAATTGACATCTTAACTATAGTCTTTCAATCCATGAATACGGTATGTGCTTCCATTTAATTAGGTCTTCTGTGATTTTTTTTTTTAACAATTTCTTGTAGTTTTCTTTGTATAGGTCTTTTGTCTCTTTAGTTAAGTTTATTCCTAAAATATTTTATTCTTTTGGTTGCAATTGTAAATGGAATTTTTTTTTCATAATTTCCTTCTCAGATTGCTCATTACTAGTGTTTAGAAACACTATGGATTTTTGATTGTTGATCTTGCAACCTGCCACTTTTTGCTGTGGATTTTTCAGGGTTTTCAATATGTAGTTTCATATCATCTGCAAACAGTGAGAGTTTTACTTCTTCTTTTCCAATTTTGATGCCTTGATATTTCTTTTTCTCGTCTAATTGCTCTGGCTAGAACTTCCAACACAATGTTGAATAACTATGGTGATAGTGGACATCCTTGTTTTGTTCCTGATCTTAGGGGGAAAGTTTTCAGTTTTTTCCCATTGAAGATGATGTTAGCTGTTGGTTTTTCATATATTCCCTTTATCACTTTGAGGAAGTTTCCTTCTATTCCTATTCTTTGAAGTATTTTCAACAGGAAAGGATGCTGAATTTTGTCAAATGTTTTTCTGCATCAATCGAGATGATCATGTGGTTTTTCTGCCTTGATTTGTTGATATGGTGTATTACATCAATTGATTTTCTTATGTTGAAACATCCCTGCATACCTGGGATGAATCCTACTTGGTCATGGTGTATAATTCTTCTAATGTGCTGCTGGATTTGACTTCCAAATATTTTATTGTGGATTTTTGCCTCTTTATTCATTAGAGAGATTGGTCTGTGGTTTTTTTTTTCTTGTAATATCTTTGTCTGGCTGTGGTATGAGGGTGATTAGTTTGCTTCATAGAATGAGTTGGATAGCTCTCCCTCTTCTTCAATTTTTTGGGAAGAGTTTGAGCAAGATTGGTATGAATTCTTTCTTGAATGTTTGGTAGAATTCACATGTGAAGCCATCTGGTCCTGTAAAGTAAATCTTAGAAGAACTCATTCATATTTCTAGTGTGAGTCAATGGGAAATGTAGGTCTATAGTACTCCTTTCAATTTTGTTCATCTTCAATATGGTAATATTCTAGACCATTTAGAGAATCACCTTCACTCCTATCTATTCCCTTACATTGAATTTCAATCTCATTAGCTATCAGTTCACCCATCTCTAGCTTGTATGTATCTCTAAGTCTCCTATCTTCTGTATTATAAGCTTCTGATTATACCTTTACGCTGGTCATGAAAGTGGACTCATGCAGCATCTATCCTTTTCTGTCTGTCTAACTTCACTCAGCATTATGTCCTCAAGGCTCATCCATCCTGTCATGTGCTTCAGGATATCACTTTGTCTAACTGCTGCATACTATTCCATCATATGTATATACCACATTTTGTTGATCCACTCTTCTGTTGACGTACATTTGGTTTGTTTCCATCTTTTGGCAATTGTGAATAATGCTGCTATGAACATTTCTCTGCAAACGTTTGTATCATTGCTTTCAGCTATTCTGGGTATATACCAAATAGTACTATTTCTGGGTCATAGGGTAGCTCAATATTTACTTTCCTAAGGACTCATCAGTCTTCCATAGTGGCTGCACCATTGTACATTCCCACCAGCATTGGAATACTTTACTCAGTTGCTTAGAACTGTCTGGCATAGTGAGCATGCAAATCTCCATCCACCATATTAATCTCATCTTTTTGGTGACATCAAGTTATTGAGTGGGCTGTGCCTGTCAACAAATTTATAGTTTTTCTAAAACTTAATTTGAGCTGAAATAGAAATTATTTAAGGTTCAATGTTCTGACTCCTTCTACTAAAGTGCCTATCAATTTAATTGAGAAATTTTAACCTACAGAATTTAACATTTTATTCTTAGTTGTAAATCAAGATGTATAATAATTTCTATTATGGAATTTTTAATAACGTTGTGGAAAGATAATATAAATACTTTTCAATGAAAAAAGACAGATTATTAGAGCATAAAGAGATTATACTTGTTTAGTGTGTGCTGACATTAAGTTCTATATTTGTAACTTTTTAAATATTTGTTTCTAACTTTAAACAAGAAAATTGAGGGATGTTTGTGTTTGTGCCTCTAATGGAGTGAATATGAGCAGATAAAAGCCTTGCCTTGTTGCAACTGGAAGCAGATAAAAGATTTCCAGAGAATGAGAAGCTACCGAAAGATTTTATATTTTCTGCATGGCAAAAATTATTAGTGGTAGGGGAGTACTATTTATAATGTGCCAGTTAATTGAATTCAGAGACATGTTCTGTTGTGGAAGAAACAAGTTTTAACACCTTAGAGAAAACTGTTATTGTTCCACATTAGCTCATATTTATGCAGATGTTAAAACAAAGCATTTCTGTCCCTGGAATACATCTAAACAAAAAGTCATATGAGGAAATGATGGAGATGGAGTTAGAGTATAGGAGAGAATGCTGTCTTTCCATTCTGCAAAACTGTCTCCAGCCATCTCTTGGTAAGTAGGTAGGGGAATGGGTTGTCCCCTGAAAGAAATCATGGTGATGGTGACTGCAATAGTCCTGTAACTACATCTATTGAACACTATGGAATAGTTACTGTACTAATCCCATATATGGATTATTTTATTTGATTGTTACAATAAACTTATAATTAACATCATTATATGCCAGGTGCTCTTCTAAGCACTTTGCACATTCAGACTCATTCCATCCTCACAAGAACCTCATGAGGTAGATATTAACATTATGTCCATTTTACAAATGGTGAATTGAAGGATAGAGAGGTTAGCTAACTTCAAAAAGCTAGTGAGCAGTGGGTTCACAGTCCTAACCTAGACATTCTTTTTCTTGCAATTAAGATTCAAGTGTAGGAGGTTGAATTCATCACACTCCTCAGTCTATGGTACACTCTCATCATTTGTCTCTGCAAGGCTCCTCTCTCTCTCTCTCTCTCTCTCTCTCTCTCTCTCTCTCTGACATCTATTCTATTTTATGTCCTTCCTTCTTGATCTTCCCAGAAGAAGCCATTCTAGTTGCTTTATTTAATGGATATATTTCTGTTTGTGCAACTTATTATAAAACCTGTGGGGCTATGTTGTGTGCAGTTTCTTATCCACTCTTCCAAGGACAGCAAAGGCCTTTGTTCTTCACCACTATGCAAGATTCCTGCTGCTATACACTTCTCTAAAATTTCTGAACTACTATACCAGAAAATGAACTCACATACTGCCCTCTTTACTGATGAGCATGGAGCCAGCAAGCAAGTCTGAGAGTGTGAAAATCAGAGTAGTCTTGGATCCAATTTCCAACCAATGTGTTTGTGTTAATGCAGTTAAAACATATCTCGAAAGGTCAGCAAGATGAAAGGATAAGTTAGCGACTAGTGAAAGTCCAAGGGTTTGCTGGGGGTCTGGCCACACTAATTTCCATGAACTCCATTTACCCCAGAACTCCCCAAATAACAAACCATGTAAACATGGAGGGCTTGCCATGAAACATGGCTTTAGGACAAGTTCTCTAGCCCCCCATTTCCAATAAGATTACCAACCCAAGCTCTGCAGGACTGGATCCATCCGTGGAGCTTCAGTAAGTACCTGACACATTCAAGTCAATTTTTGATATTCAAAATAAAAATAGTGTTCATACATCATTACAATAACCAAAAGGTAGAAACAATCTTAATATCCATTGACAGATGAATTGATAAACAAGATATGGCATGTACACACAATAGGACATTACTTAGTCATAAAAAGGAATTAAGTACTGACACATGCTACAACATGGATGAAACTGGAAACATTATGACAAGTGAAATAAGTCAGACACAAATGGACGAATACCATATGATTTCACTTACATGAAATATCTAGAACAAGCAAATTCATAGTAGAATAAGTAGATTAAGGGTACTAAGGGCATCTAATGAGATAGTGAGATAGGAGAATTGGGAGTTACTGCTTAATGGGTACAGAATTCCTGCTTTGGTTGACGAAGCAGTTTTGGAAATGGATGGTAGTGATGGTAACACAACGTTGTAAATGTAATTAATGCCACAGTATCAATTAAAAATGGTTAAAATGGAAAATTTTATACTATACATACTTTAACAAAATAAAAAATAAATTTTAAAAATGATGCTCTAAAAAATAAAAAATAGTATAAAATTGTGCTTAGGCATACTAGGGCAGTTGGAACTGACCTTAAAGCCTGGAAATGTCCACCCTCTGGACCTGTAACACACACTTCCACATTGACCCAATACCCTTCTGTGCTCTACTCCCCTCCCCCAAACCACCTCATGCTGGCCTCAGGCACCTCCGGGAACCCCTGACCAGCACTGACCCCAGTGACCCTTCAGACCCTAAGCCTGACCTTGGCCCTGGGAGGGTGGCTCTCACCTCCTCACCCCATGTTGCAGTGCCTCCTCAGGAAGGCCTGCAATGGGCTGCCCTGGATGTTAAGGCTGTAGAATGGGCAAAGTATTGTGGGGACTCTGGGCCTCCCCTCATCCCCATACCCTGGCCTGCCTGCTGTGGAGCCAGCCTGGACCTCCCAGTGCTTGAGCATGAACCCAGTGCTAACAGTCTCCTGAGGACCCAGCATGGATCCCTGAGCCCTGCAAGCTTGGGACTATCCCTAAGAAGGGAGGGAAGGGCAGGAGGGAAGCAGTGCCAAGGGCAAGTGGGTAAGAAGCCCAGACAGCATGGGGCAGAGGTGGGACCAGGAGGGGCCAGGGGTGCAATATTCAATGCTCAGAATGTCACTTTGCATATTCATGAGTCCAGCAAGACTGCCTGGGAGTGGTAATGGACTATTCATGAGGAAGTGGCTTGCTCTGCCCAGTAAGGCATTATTGATTATTCATGAGCTAAAGGGGTGGGTTTGGGAGTACAAAGGCAAAAAGGTAGTGACTTCTACCAGGGGGCATCTAGAGCTGAAATGATGTCCTTGTAGAAAGGGGGAGTTGGGATGATTAGTTGTGTTTTTTAAAATTTTTATTCTTTTTTTTAACTGTTAAATACTTTTTAGAGGGAGTTTAAATGGAACACTTCTGTTTTATTTTGAATGTAAAAGACAATAAGGAATGAATAAAGGTGGCTGAAGGATGCACTGGCTGAAAAGTAGAGTGGCTAATGATGGCGTATACATATGATTGAATATCGTACTGCTACAAAAAGGATTGAATTTGTGAGGCATGCAACATTATGATGAACCCGTAGGACATCTGATGAGGCAAAATAAGCCAGAAACAGAAGGACAGTTATTGCATGGTCTCATTTAGAAAATACTTAAAAGAAAACAGGGGCCTAGATTTTAAGCTCTTATAGCAGTCACATTTAGCCCAGAGCAATAATTATTATTTCTGCATTTTGAAAGCCTGTTATATATACATATATATATAACCTGGTATTTAGAGATTAGAGTGAAGCCAATCAGGTCAGGATTAAGGTAATTCAGAATATAGGGTAAGGATGACATTGTCTATATTTTAGAACCTCAGCTACTCTTTGAGAGCAAAGGAAGAAAGTTTATTTTGTCTAGAACCTAAATTTTCTGTAGAAGATAATCTAACTCAACCTGTCTGGATAGATTATTTACACCATGCAAAGTTAAGGAGCCCAGAATAAGAGTGTCTTTAATCCTGTATAGTTTAATATAATCCCTGGATGTATCTCAGAGTATATTAAGCAGATAATTGAAAAGTATTGGCAAAGTCCCTTGAGGGATAGGAGAAAAAATATGGAGCTATTAAACTTTACTAATGGGGAAATGCCTGACACTATGTCAAACATTAGGGACACCCAAATCAATAGGCCAAACCCTTGATTTTGAGGTTTGCTCTTGTGAAGCTTATGCATGTAGAGGAAATTCTTAGCCTAACTATAGGTATGCCTAAGAGTTACTTCAAGAGGACCTGTTTTGTTGCTGAGATGTGGCTTCTCTCTCTATTAAATCCAACTCTGCAAGTGAAATTATTGCTCTCCCCCCTACATGGGACATGGCATCCAGGAGTGAAAGTCTCCCTGGCAGCATGGGAGATGACTCCCAGGAATGAGTCTGGCCTTGTCACTATGGGATCAATAATGCCATCCTGACCAAAAGCAGAAAAGGAAGAATTACAAATAAGTTACCAGTGGTTGAGAGAATAGAAATAGAGTCAAGAGGCTACTCTTGTGATCACTCTTACACAAGCTTCAGTTAGACATTTCTATGTATCATGATTTGCCGAACCCCAACCAAAACCATTCCAGTCAATCCTAAAGAACCCTAGGGCATTGTATAAGATTCTACAAAGGTTCCATGCACTATGGTGACATTTCAGAAACCTACAGCCTCCAGATGTGCCCTGAACCAGAAAAGTTCCAAAATGCAGAGAAGCTAGCATATCCAGAACATCAATGAGCTCCATGCCCCATCCCATATTATCAAGAGTCCCTTCCAAAATGAAAATGTTAGAATAGGCATAGCCCAAGTGATCCCTAAAGACTTGAAGAAAGATCAAAGGTGATGTGGAGTTATATAGAGAAGGTAGGGTTTAACAAACAAGTATGATTGCCAAATCATTATATTGATTTTTTTTTTAGTCTATAGTATCTTAGAGCAGCTAGAAGTAAAAAAATAAAACTGTGGCACTGTAACCCATACCAAACTCTGATTTTACAGGTTTTAATTGATCAAATTTCCTTTTTACTAACAGGGTGAGGGTAACAAGGCAGGTTTTGGGTTTTCTAGTACTGATGAAAAACTGAAAATATTGGTTATCTATATTCTTAGTCATAACTTGATGGAAAAAAAAGACTCAGCTGTGTATTTATTAATGAATTGGGGGAAAGATGCTTCAGTATGCTTTGTTAATTCTCTCAGGATTTCTCTTTTAAATAGTTGAGAAAGAGAGAAGGGAAACCTGCTACCTACTCTATACACAGTGTGAACCACATAGAGAGCTTCTGATAATGCCCAGAGTATGATGAATTTGGAGAGCACAGTTAAGTATGTTGACTACTCTGGTTAGATGGACTGCTCAAAATCAAGGAACAGGAATCAGCTGATCTTGAGTGAGTAGAGTTTTAACCACATTGTTACCTGCCTTTCACACCTAGGCAATCATCTTTTTAATATAAAACTTGGTTAACTAATTCTATTTTATGAACTTTTAAAATGAAAGTTATTTCTCTAAATTCATAGCAGGTGCCTTATTTTTTTTTCTTTGAGTTAAACTATTCCATATTAGAACTTCCCTTGGCTTACTAGAGATGATTGGTTTAAAATGTTGGGTTTTGAAAAATGCACAGTCTTGATTAATTTGACTGCTAAATTGGTATATTTGCAATCCTTTTACATATGTAAAATTGCATTCTCTTTGAATTTCATGTGTAATTTACCAAATGAGTGCATTTTATAGTAAGGCATGATTGTGCATATTTGGCTAAATGAAAACTGTATCTTATTTGATTTATCCTTTTAAAAATAAAGTTTTTTGAGTATTTAACAAGAATCCTAATCCTAGGTTTGAAAAAATTTGAATAAAAAAATCAACATGGAGCAGAATTATTCTGAGTGCAGTGCTTTACTCGGCCCCAGCACTAACCTCACAGTAGCCCTCTGAGTGAGAAGATGCTTTCGTCCACTTGGTACATAGATGGTGGAGAGAGGCAAGGGGAGTTTAAGACACAACTTCACATACACAGATGAGGTCTGGTGACAGCTGGGGACTAAAACTCAGAGTGCCAAGCTCCAAGTCAAGAATTTTCCAGAACATCAACTTCTGCTTTCTTTGTACCCAAGAGTTTATTTCTCAATTTATCTCTTTTCTGTCACATTTTAGTATAATCTTCAAGAAGCATCCAGACTGCATTTTCAACATTTAGTTTGAAAATTTCTTCTGCTAAATATCCAAGCTCATCACTCTAAAATTCTGCTCTCCATCTACAAAGAACGCCTTCCTTCCAGTTTGGAACAACATGTTCATCATTTCTGTCTAAAGCCGCATCAGAGGGTTCTTTAGAGTTCACATTTCTACCAACAGTCTCCAACAGGAGCCATACCCCACTCCTGGTACCAAATCTTTTCTAGTTTGTAATCTGTTGGTCTGTGATATACCAGAAATAGAATGGCTTTTAAAAAGGGGAACTTATTAAGTTGCAAGTTTACAGTTCTGAGGCCATGAAAATATCCAATCTAAGGCATCCAGGGTCAGATACCTTGACTCAAGATGGCCAATGATGTTCAGGGTTTCTGTC
>PVIY010059812.1:0-11890 GCA_004026745.1 Myrmecophaga tridactyla
AATATCTTCAAAATGTCTCCAGAGTCTTACTCCATCTGGGGCCTCCATTTCCTTTTTGACCATATTTGTTTTCTTCTCCAGATTGTTCACTCCCTCTTCACCCAAATTCCAATTCTTGAATGTTCCAGGTGCAACTTTGGCCTCATGGCCATTTCATCTGGTTGATTCCTGTGCTTATAACACTCAAAAGCACATTTTGTTCTCTCCCACAACTCCTTGATGTTCCTTCTTAAATTTCACTTTTCTCTCAAGGTCCTCATTAGTCAATTAAATTCATTTACAACCCCTCCCCACCATCCAACTTGTCATGTCACCTATGTCTGCTTTATATTTCTCCCTATCACTTAACTGATGTATAGTTATTTTACCTACATATTAATATTTTTTCACACATTGATAGTATGCTTATATATTTGCTTGTATACTTTTGTCTCCATTAAGTCAAGGGTGGAGATATCGATCTATTTTATTCAATGCTACATTTCCCTTAACTTTCCTGAAATACATGTGAGAGAACAGAGTTCAATACATTTTTTGGAATGAATAAAGAAATGCATACAAAAGTTAATGAACAAGGAGTTCCAGAAAGATTCTGGAATAAGATAAGTAGAGCTCACCCTTATTCATAGGAATAGTTAGAGAAGACACTGGAATGTCTGCCATTTGAAAAAAAGAGACAGGAGAGGGAGTTCTGCAGGAGGGCAGAGAACTGAAGAGTACCAGTAAGGGGAACTCTAAAGGGTAACAGGAGAAAGAGGAAAAAGAATATATAAATCTGACAAATAAAATCGAATTTATAAGAAGGTTGATTCGAGAAATGCCTTTTCAGAAATATCTTTGAATGTTAACTTACCAATTGAGAGGTACAGATTGACAGAATAGATTAAAAATATTAATCCAGCTATATGCTGTTTACAAGAAACTCATCTTAGACACAAGAAAATAAATAGATTGAAAGTGAAAGAATGGAAAAAGATTTTCCATGCAATCTATAACCAAAAGAAAGCAGGAGTAACTATACTAAAATTGGACAAAATAGACTTTAAGTGTAAGACATCATAAAGGACAAAGAAGGACACCATATATTAATAAAAGGGACAATTCATCACAAAGAAATAACTAACTGAAATATTAATGCTCCCAATCAAGGAGCTTCTACATACATGAGACAATCATTGGCAAAACTGAAGAAAGCGACAGATGGTACAACAATAAGAGTAGGAGACTTCAATACACCACTCTCCTCTATAGACCAAACAACCTGACAGAGGATCAACAAGGAACTAGAAAAGTTAAACAACTTGATAGATGAATTAGACCTAACAGTCATATGTAGGTCATTACACCCCC
The DNA here is from genome assembly GCA_004026745.1 of Myrmecophaga tridactyla. Taxonomy (NCBI): domain Eukaryota; kingdom Metazoa; phylum Chordata; class Mammalia; order Pilosa; family Myrmecophagidae; genus Myrmecophaga; species Myrmecophaga tridactyla. The sequence goes on from PVIY010059812.1 coordinate 1,351, forward strand.
AAACACCAGGATGGACATTCTTCTCTAGTGCTCAGGGGACAATCTCCAGAGTAGACGCATGCTGGACCACAAAGCAGGTCTTTGTAAATTTAAAAACATTGAAATTATTCAAAGCACTTTCTCTCATCACAATAGAATGATGCTGGATATCACAAATGTATGGAGATTGAATAACACACTCTTAAACAACCAGTGAGTCAAAGAAGAAATTGCTAGAGAAATCAGTAGCTATCTAGAGACGAATGAAAATATGAAAACAGCATGTCAGGAATTTTGGAATGTGGCCAAGGCTATACTGAGTGGGAAATTTATTGCCCTAAATGCCTATTTTAAAAAACACAAAAGCAAAAATCGAGGACTTAGCTGCTCACCTGGAGGAACTTGAGAAAGAACAGCAAACTAACCCCCCCCCCCCCAAAAAAAATAGAAGAGTAATAATTCAGGTTAAAGCAGAGTTAAATGAATGGAAGAACCAAAGAACAATATAAAGAATTTAAAAAAAAGTTGGTTCTTTGAGAAAATCAATAAAATGATGGGCCACTAGCAAGTCTGACAAAGAAAAAAAGAGATAGGATGCAAATAAACAAATTCAGAAATGAGAAGGGGGTGCATAACCACAGACCATGAAGAAATGATAAGATGATACTATTGACAACTCTATGCCAACAAACTGGACAACTTTGATGAAATGGACAAATTCCTGGAGACACGTGAGCAAGGCACACTGACTCAGGAAGAAATAGAAGATCTCAACAAACCAAACACCATTATGCAGATTCAGTCAGTCATCAAAAATCTTCCTACAAATAAAAGCATAGGGCCAGATGACTTCACAGGGAAATTTTATCAAGCATTCCTAACAGAACTCACACCAACCCTACTCAAACTTTTCTGAAAAATTGCACATAAAGGAACACTAACTAACTCATCTTATGAAGCTAACATAATTTAAATACCAAAGCTAGGTGAAGATGCGATAGGAAAGGAAAACTACAGGACAATCTTTCTACTGAACATTGATGTAAAAATCTCAATGAAATCAAAGCAAATTGAATCCAACAATGCATTAAAAGAATTATACACCATGACCAACTGGGGTACATAGTGGGAATATAAGGCTGTTTCAAGAGAAGAAATACAATTAAAGTAGTACAGCACATTAACAAATTGTAAGGGAAAAATCACATGATCATCGATTTCAGTATCAATCACACGATTGATACTGAAAAAGCATTTGATAAAATTTGACAATCTTTTTTGATAAAACACTCCAAAAGACAGGGATCAAAAGTAACTTCCTCAGTATGATAAAGGACATATATGAAAAACTGATAGCCAACATTGCACTCTATGGAGAGAGACTGAAATGTTTCCCCTAAATGTGGGAATGAGAGAAGGATACCATCTGTCCCTGCTAGTATTCAATATTGCACTAGAAGTTCTGCTAGAACAAACGGGGAGGTAAAAGAAACAAATGTCATCCAAATTGGAGAGGAAGAAGTAAAACTTTCATTATTTGCACATGACCTGATGGTATCCTTGGAAAATCCTGAAAAATACACAACAAATTTACTTGAGCTAATAAATTCAGCAAAGTGGTGGGATATAAACTAAATGTGCAAATGTCAGGAACTTTTCTATACACACCAAGCCATAACCTAGCTGAGGGGTCATGTAAGGAAAAAATCCATTCAAAATAGCAACTACAATATCATGTACCTAGAACTGAAGTTAACCAGGGACATAAAGGATTTGTACACAGAAAACAACATAACAGTGCTAAAAGAAATCAAAGGAGATTGAAATAGGTGGATAATCATTCCCTGCTCATGGATCAGAGGGTTAAATATAGTTACATGTCCATTCTATGCAAATTAATCTATTGATTCAATGCAGTACCAATCACAATTCCAATAACCTCCTTTGATGACTTGAAAAAGCTAATTGCCAAATTCATCTGGAAGGGAAAGAGACCCCAAATAGCTGAAAGCATCCTAAAAAAGAAGAACAAAGAAGGAGGATTGACACTTCTTGATTTTGAAACTTGTTATAAAGCCACAGTGGTTAAAACAGCATGGTATTGGCACAAAGAGAGAGGTATTGGTCAATGGAGTCAAATTGAGAGTGCAGAAATAGATAAACAAATCTACAGTCAATGGATATTTGATAAGGCCCCCAAATCTACTGATCTGAGACAAAATAACATTTTCAATAAATGGGCATGGGATCATTGTGTGTCAATAGCCTAAAGAATGAAAGAGGACCCTTACCTTATACACGGCACAAAAATGCGGATCAAACACCTAAATGGATCAAACACCTAAATATAAGAATTAGCAAAAAATGAAAATAATAATTATAAAAAGAATTAGCACACTAAGCTTCTAGAAAAACGTAAGAAACATCTTCAAGAAGTAGTAACAGGAGGTAGCTTCCTAAAAATTACACCCAAAGCACAAGCAATGAAAGAAGAAATAGATTAATGGGAACTCCTCTAAATCAAATGTTTCCTCATCTGAAAAGACTTTGTCAAAAAGGTGAAGAGCCAACCAACTCAATGGGTGAAAATCTTTCAAAATCACACATCACACAAAGGTTTGATGTCCTGTATACATAAAGAAAGCATACAACTCAGCAACCAAAGAACCAACAACCCAATTATAACATAGCCTAAAGATATGAATAGGCACTTTTCTGAGAGCAAATGCAGATGGCTGAAAAGTACATGAAAAGATGCTCATTTTCATTAGGTATAAGGGAAATGCAGACCAAGACTACAATGAGATACCACTTCACACCTATAAGAATGGCTGAAATTAAACAAACAGGAAACTATTAATGTTGGAGAGGATGTGGAGAAATTGGGACACTTATGCATGGCTGGTGGGAATGTATGATAGTGCCACCACAATGGAAGACAGTTTGGTGGTTCCTTATAAAACTAGATATTGAGCTGCCCTATGACCCAGAATAGCAGTACTTGTTATATATCCAGAAGAACTGAGAGCAGTGACACAGACATTTGGACACCCATATTCATAACAGCTTTATTCACAATTACCAAAATATTGAAACTATTCAAATGCCCATCAACAGATGAGTGGATCAGCAAAATATGGTGTGTACATACTATGGGCTATTATGTGGCAGTAAGACAAAATGACGTCCTGAAGCACATGACGAGATGGATGAGCCTTGAGGATATAATGCTGAGTGAAATAAGCCAGACACATAAAAGGATACTGTATGACCACGGTAAAGTTTAAATCAGAGGCTTATAATACAGAATATAGGGGACTAAGAGATACAGAATCTAGAGATGAGTGAACAGTCAGCTAATGAGATTGAAACTCAAATGTAAGGGAAGATGTAGAACTGAAAGCAGTTCACTGATGGGTTTAATAGTAATATTACCATATAAAGGGTGAACATGAATGAAAGGGGTTGTATAGACCTATGTGTCCTACTGATTAACACTACAAATATAAATAAGTTCTTGCATGAACTACTGCAAAAGTATGATTCTTGTACAAAGAATATTTAAATTCAAGGTACAGTTTAAATCTATGATGGCATGCCATGGGCTAGTTTAGCAAAAAAACATCAGCAATACCACGGAAATACTAGTGGTAAATTCTAGGGGTAGGGGCAAGAGTTGAGGGGTCAATAAATATCCTATTTGGTGAGGGTTTATTGTTTATTGCTTCTCTTTCTCTTGGGAACAATGACTTTATCTAAAATTGAAAGTGTTGATGAACTGCGGACTTTGGACATTATACAAGATGCCTAATGAATGCAGATGGCTGAAGGATGCATGGACAGAGAAGTAGATTGGTGAACAATGATGCATACCCATGATCAAATACTGTGCAGCTACAAAAAGGAATGAAGATTTGATGCATACACATGATCAAATACTGTGCAGCTACAAAAAGGAATGAAGATTTGATGCATACACATGATCAAATACTGTGCAGCTACTAAAAGAAATGAAGATTTGATGCATACAACATTGTGAAAGAAACTGGGACGTGCAGTGATGCAAAATAAACCAGAAACAAAAGAGGAATTATTATATGTTCTCCCTTAGAAAATGCTTATAAGAAAACAAGGGCCTTGATTGTAAGTTCATATATAGCAGTCACAATTAATCAAGAGTGGTAATTATTATTTCTGGATTTTGAGAGGATCTTTTGTATACATATAACCTGGTATTTAGAGATAAGGGCAAAGCTGATCAGGTAGGTCTTGAGATAATTCAGGACACAGTGGTAAGGAAGACCTCTGGATATTTTAGAGCCCCACCTGCTCTTTGAGCTCAAAGGAAAAAAGCTTTATTTTGTTTGGAAACTAAGTTTCCTGTAACACATAATGTAACTCAAGCTGTCTGGATAGCTCATTTAAACAATCAGAACACAGGGAGTTCAGAATAAGAATGAGGTCCTTTAATCCTGTATACTTAATGCAATGCCTGAATGTACACTAGAATATATTAAACAAATAATCAAAAAGTATTGGCAAAGAGCCTTGAGGGTTGTGAGAAAAAAATATGGAACTATTAAATTTGCTACTTGGGCAACCCCTGAGTGTCAAACATTAGGGACTCTCGAAATCAATAGGCCATGCCCTTGATGTTGAGGCTTGTTCTTGTGTATTTTATGTACATAGCAGAGAGGCTTAGCCTACCTATAGGTATGCCTAAATTACTTCTGGAGGACCTCTTTTGTTGCACAGATGTGGCCTCTCTCTTTCTCTCTCTCTAAGCCCGACTCTGAAAGTGAAATTGCTGCCCTACCCCCTATGTGGTACATGACATTAAGGGCAGCAGTGAAAGTCTCCCTGGTGATATGGGAGATGACCTCCAAGGATGAATCTGGCCCTGAGGCCATGGGATCATCAATGACAGCCTGAACAAAAGGGGGGAAAGAAATGTAGCAATAAGGTAACAATGACTGAGGGAGTTCAAATAGGGATGAGAGGCTACTCAGGAGGTCACTCTTATGCAAACTTCAGTTAGCCATTGCTATCTATCATAACTTACCAAGCCACAAGCACAACCATCTCACCCAATCCTAAAGAACACTTAGGACAACAGATAAGATTCTACAGACGTTCCTAGCACTAGGGTAACTTTCCAGAAACCAACAACCTTCAGATTGGTCCCTGCACAAGATGTGTCCTGAAATTAGCATGCCCACCCTCTCCAAAACAATGGCTAGATCCACCTCCCTACTCTACATTACTGACAACCCCTTCCAACATGAAAGAGTCAGAATGGGCATACCCCAAATACCCTCAAAGGGTGGGAGAAAGGTACAAGTTGATGGTGGAGTTATACAGAGAAGGGAGGGTTTAACAAATGAGTATCACTGCTGAATCATTATATGGATATTTCTTTTAGCCTCCAGTTTCTTACAATAGCTAGATGTAAAAACCAGAAATTGTGGAATTGTAACCCATACCACACTCTGAAATCTGTTCTACAACTGGTTGTTACGATGTGACTTGAAATGTATTGCTTTTTTGCATATACGTTATTTTTCACGAAAAAAGAAAAAATAGGTGATTGTGATGATACAAATATATATATTCCTTCTCATCCCTTAAGTTCTGAAACATCTAGAAGGAAAAATCCGAGATGATGGTATGGGAGCCAATGACAAATTCTAGGATGTGCCCTGTAACTACTTGTTAAGGTATGTTTTGAAATCTACTGCTTTCTTTGTTTAGTATACATAGATTATACAATAAAATTTTTTGAAGTTTATGAATGAATCATCAAGGTTACTGAATTGGGGTGTATGGAAAAGGGGAAAGGAGAATGATGGAGAGGGAGGGTAGTGTAAGGAAGCAAGCCCTAGATTTGGAATTCTCTGATATCTAAATATATAGATTTTAAAAAATTAAGTAGATTTAATGGTGGAATTGCACACTACTTTTGGGAGATATATTACCAAGATTTCTATAGTACATTCTGTAGAGTGTTTTTCTAAAGTATGTACAAATACTATTAAAAATACATACATGCATTTAGGCCCATTACTTATGCTTTATGAGAACCACATGAGGTAGGGATAGCAAGTGTCCTCCTTTAATAGTTGAACCCAATTTGCTCAGGGTCACATCAAAATTTATTGTTGATGTGAAACAAGAGTGAAATCTTTTTAAAATTGATCCTCCCTAGAAACCCATGACTTACAAGATCCTGGTAAATCATAAAATTGTATCCAGCTTCTAATGATGCACACATTACAGACTCAGTTATGAGCTGTCCATTTTAAGGAAGGGAGAGAGCAATTTAGCTGATATGAAACCATGGGAGTATTAACATTTGTCCTCTATTAACAATAGTAATTACATGATTGAACTCACGGGACACCAAAATGTCTTGAGACCATCACATATGCATTATGGCCATGGGAAATTTCAGTGAAGTCTCTTTCCACAGCCACTCTGAAGAATTCCCATAATATCAATGATAACTGCTGCCATATCTGCTGGATATTTGGGTAATTAGGAGTCCTTCATCTTGATTTTTCCAAAACCATACCTATACAAAAAGGGTAAATAGGTCTGGATACTTTCACCTATAAAGGAATTGTTGAGATCTTAATTTTCATAGAGAGTGAGGTTCTCTGCATCCTCAAACACACCCCTGTACTAACTCTGTCTTGGAAAGAATCAAGAGATAAATAAACAATAAGAATTAAATGTTACATGGACAATAATGCTTCATTATAAGAGTGTCAAGAATTAAACTAAAATACTAAAAAACTAAACTGCTACAAAAAATAATTGTGCCTCTTTACAGTAGTTCTTTGTCTAGCCCTCTTTTTCCATTTTTTAATTTGCACAGTTGCCCTTGATGACTTAAAATAACATCTGAACTCTTTGGAAAGATACATTAAATGTTATAGGCACTAAAAAGCAAATGAAGACAATGACCCTTTCAAGCTTCTCAATATCTCTTTAGCTTTGACTTTAAACTATAACTTTAGAGCTGCCTCCATTTTACAGATGACAGAGGCACAGGGCAAAAAAGTGGTTTGTCTAAGTCTTGTAAGGGGATAGAACTAAAATACATGTTTCATTCTGCTCTTGACTTCATTGTAGCCTACTGAATGAAGAGGCTCCTGAAGCTGTGAATCATATTATAAATGTGTTTTAATGGAGGCTGTTCTTATAGAATTTCCAGCTGATAACAGGGAGTATTGAAATTCTCAAAAGATCAACTAATCTTGTGAGATTCACAGTCCTATTTTCACATCCAGCAAGTTGTATAAGTGCCAGATGATCATCTGAACTTCTGGATGATTCTCTAAACCAAGGTTCTGAGCCTCTTGAGATTCACTTTTTGCCCTCTGAAATGTATGCCAGATAAGGCATATTCTAGAGAATATATTTAGGCCTTTATATTCATGTGCAAGGAATGCACTCTGTGAGCTGGGATGGAATGTAAGCCCTCATCCTCAGAGTGATAGTAAACTCCTGGTGAAATAAGATCATATGAGGTGCATTTGATCAAGATAGAAAAGTGTTGTAACTTAGTCCTATTGGATATTCACCACCAAAGTCTAATTCATCATCAAAACCATTGGGTTCTACTACTTAAGTATCTTTCTAATCTGTTTTCTGGTCTTCACAGCCCACCCTTATTGTATTGTACTGGAGCTACTAATTCTATTTTCTCTCCCCTTGATTTAGTCCTCAAAGTTTCCACCAGAGTAAGCTTGCTATAATGGAAATTTTTTTCCTATTAGTTGAAACATATCAAGGCCTCTGCATTTATAGATATTCATGAAGCCTGTAACTCCATCCAACCCTCTCTCCTGCCATTGCCCATTCACATTCCAGGGTTATATAAACAGTTTAGTAACTTGATTTATGCTTTTCCTTCAGCAAACATCCTAATTTCCCTGTTGAGTAACGGAAAACTCGAATTCACTCTTTGAAATTTGATTTACTTATCATCCCTTCTGTGAAGTCTTCTCTTTCACCTTTTATTACACTCTTCTTTTTGTCACCAGTGCACTTTTGCAGAGGTTATTGCTGCCTTTGCTGTGCAGAATTGAAATTATGCTTTTTACATATCTCTCTCTCTCTTCTAGATAGGTCCTGGAGGCCAGCAATCACCTAATTTTCTTTGTGGAATTGACTTAGGATGGTGCTGGATGAACAGTGGTTAGCTATCAACAAGTGATTTGAGTAAGTAAAAAAGTAGTATGGCTGAAAGAGTAGTTCAGTGGCAGAATTCTTGCCTGCCATGCAGGAAACCCAGTTTCATTCTGAGCCCATTCACTTCCCAAACAAGCAAACTAACAAGCAAAACACCAAACAAAAATTAAACAAACAGTGCTGCATTAAGGGGATACTCACATGGAAAAAGAATGAAATGTGACCCCAGTCATACAACTTACAAAATAAAATGGTAGAGCATACTACCATGATCACCTTCCAGATACAGAATAGAATGTACATTCATGCTGTTGTCTAAGGCTCACTGCTAATAAGTAGTAGCACTGATTGACCCCAGTCAGAATATCTTCCCAAAGTTTAATACATGGCTTCTTATACTTTTCCTTATTCCTATACATACATTTCAGACTAATATCAAGAAAGTACATATGACCAGGCCATAGGTCATACGTAGCTGAAATAGTAAGAATATTGGGTGTACCCTTGGCAAGAAATACTTGAAGAATAGAGGTCAGCATCCTCCCTTTGAGGTGTGTGGTGGAATCTGCTTTCAAAGGGTTTTATTATCAGCTAATCAAGACGTTTTTGCTGTCATCCCCAGCCATTAGTGTACTAAGCATAAATCAGGGTTAAATATTTTCTGATTGCTTTTGCATTGTGTTTGGTGGTAGAGGACAGTGAAGGAATGTGCCTTCATTATCCAGATGGTCCACTCCTTCCAAGAGAGCTCTTTAGGGCAATTCCAAGCTCTGTTCTTTTTTCACCCTGACTCTGGAATGGTCAAGTGACTTATCTGGGAAATATGGGAAGAGTTTGTAACTGGGTATTCTTGACTTGACTAATTGTCTTCTCTTCTTTGAGGATGAAAATGGGTTTCTTCTGTTTCTGTAGCCTTGTGAATTACTAGTTCTTAACTCTGCCTATTTTCAGAGTTCAATTATCATACTTTGACTCTCATTCCAATGTAAGTTGTTATGGAAACCAGGATTTCCATCAATAAAAGGGGTAATTTGGCTTCCAATGTCACCCTGTTATTGTATTTCCTAACTTCTTCCAAATTGGGATGGAACAACGATGCTGTGCATACTAGAAGGCCATGAAGAGTCCCGAGTATTTGGTCTGTTATCTGGGAATATCAAGGAATAAACAGGAGTAGTTTGGGGAGTGTAAAATGTCCATTTTGAAATGTATTTGATGCTTCCAGGGAATGTGGATTTGTGTCTTGGTCTTTTAGAGTGTCAGGATGTTTGGCCTTGACAGATTGAAGATTATTTTGAGTAGGTCAGATACATTTGTGCAGTAAAGTTCTAAGACCTGGGGAAAAGTCTTTCATAAGTGTATCAGTTTTCTATGACTGCAGTAACAAATTATCATGAATTCAGTGGCATAAAATAATAGAAGTACATTATCTATTATTCATTATCATTGTCACTATCTTCTGTCAGTCTCCAATCTCCTGGTTCACTCCTTCCAAGAGGCAGATAGATGACAGAGATAAGTAGATAATGGATAGGGAGACAGGTAGAAACTAAGAGATATGTATGCTTAACAAGTGACTTCCTTAGGCTGTAGTGCTTTGATTGTTTTTACCAAGCAATTCAAATAGCAGATACCCATTTTAAAGGGAGTATAAAAGTGGTTACTTGAGTCATCATGAAGTAAACACATGGAAACGCATGCAGTCACCAGTCAGGATTGATGCACTAGTGTCATGGATTGAATGGTGGCCCTCCAAAAGGGATGTCCACATCCTAATCCCTGGGCCTGTAAATGTTACCATATTTGGAAAAAGGGTCTTAGCATATGTAATGAAGTTAAAGGTCTTGTGATAATGAGCTCATGCTGGATTATTTAGATGGATCTTAAATTCTATAACAAGTCTGCTTTAGTAGAGGGAGATTGGAGACTGACAGAAGATAGGACATAGACACAAAGACAAGAAGATGATGTGAAGACCCAGGCAGATAATGAACTGACGTGGCCATAAACCAAGGAAGCTGGCAATTTAGTGAATACAGAATAGGTAATGAGCATGTTCTATCCTGGACCCTCTGGTCTCCCGAAGTGACAATGATAATGAATAATAGATAATGTGTTTCTACACATCTTTTGGAGGGCCGCCATTCAATCCATGACACTAGTGCATCGATCCAGACTGATGACTGCATGCATTTCCATGTGTTTACTTCATGATGACTCAAGTAACCACTTTTATACTCCCTTTAAAATGTGTGTCTGCTATTTGAATTGCTTAGTAAAAACAATCAAAGCACTACAGCCTAAGGAAGTCACTTGTTAAGCATACATATCTCTCTGTTTCTGTCTCCCTATCCATTATCTACTT
>PVIY010059813.1:0-11885 GCA_004026745.1 Myrmecophaga tridactyla
TTCTTCTTTTTGTTCTTTCCTTGCCTTCTTTATATCCTCCCTCAATTCATTGATTTGGTTTTTGATGAGGTTTTCCATGTCTGTTCGTACATTCTGAATTAATTGTTTCAGCTCCTGTATGTCATTTGAATTGTTGATTTGTTCCTTTGACTGGGCCATATCTTCAGTTTTCCTAGTGTGATTTGTTATTTTTTGCTGGTGTCTAGGCATTTAATTACCTTAATTAGTTTATTCTGGAGATTGCTTTCACTTCTTTTATCTGGGGTTTTCTTGCTGGATGAATTTGTTTTTCTTACCCTGCCCTGTGTGTGGCGCTTGTCTGACTGCAGGTCCCACCAGCATAAGATGATGTGGTGCCTTTAACTTTGGCTGGGGGCGTGGTGGAGACAGAGGAGAGGTTGTAGGCTGGTTTTAATGGCTTCAAATGACCAAGCCCTGGTGTCTGAATTCCTTGAGGGAGGGATTCCACCTGAGTTGGGCTTCACCCCTGCCTTGGGGAAGGCACAGGCTCCAGACAGGCCCCCAAAAGAGCTCACTTCTGCCTATGCCTGGGGCAGTTGCAGCCTGAAAAGTCCTGCTGCTGTACCCAGAGGCAGTCAAGCCTTTGTAGATACACTGCCACAAAAACCTCTGTTTCCTTCTTTTTTTTTCCCCCCTTTTTCTGTCAGTCCTGCCCCCTTGGCGCCGGGGCAAAAATGAGCAACCTCCGCTTTGATCAGGTTCACCTAAGCTGGGGGCCTAATTTTAGTAGTCAGAATTTGTTAATTAGTTCCACAATTGGCGTTTGATTGTGCCCAGTCCCTGCTGCTGGTAAAGTCCTTTCCTTTCCCCTCTTGGAAGCGGCCTGTAGGGGAGGGGCGCTGGCCACCGCAGCTTTGGGAACTCACGGTTCTTGGGGGTACTCACAGCCAGTCCAGCTGGTCCAGACTGGGGTACGCTGTGTGTCTGGTCACTGACGTGGCCCCAGGAGCTGTTCTGTACTGTTTCTGGTTATTTAGTAGTTGTTCTGGAGGACGAACTAAAACGCGCACGTTGTTAAGCCGCCATCTTGACCCGGAAGTCAAACATGAACATTCTTAATATACAAACGTTCCGTGTATGGTGTACAATGTTTTTTTTCTTTTTTTGTGAAAAATAACATATATACAAAAAAGCAATAAATTTCAAAGCACAGCACAACGATTAGTTGTAGAACAGATTTCAGAGTTTGGAATGGGTTATAATTCTACAATTTTAGGTTCTGGAGACTAAAAGAAATACCATTATAATGATCAGCAATTGTACTTATTTGTTAAACCCTACCATCTCTGTATAAGTCCACCATCACCTTTGATCTTTCTCCCACTCTTTAGGGGTATTTGGGCCATGTCCATTCTAACTTTTTCATATTGGAAGGTCTGTCAATAATAAGGGGTGATGGAACTAGCTGATGTTCTGGAAAGGCTGGCCCCTATAGCTTTCAGGACTTATCTGGTCCAGGGGCCATTTGTAGGTTGTATGTTTCTGGAAAGTTACCCTAGGGTATGGAAGCATTTTAGAATCTTATATATTGCCCCAGGTGTTCTTTAGAATTGGCTGGAATGGTTTTGGTTGGAGTTTGGCAAGTTATGATAGGTAGCAATGTCTAACTGAAGTTTGCGTGAGAGCATCCTCCAGAGTAGCCTCTCGACTCTATTTGAACTCTCTCAGCCCCTGTTACCTTATTTGTTACCCTTTCCCCCCCCTTTTCGTCAGTATGCCATTGTTGATCCTATGTTGCAGGGTCAGACTCATCCCTGGGAGTCATCTCCAATGCTGCCAGGGAGATTGTCACCCTTGGATGTCATGTTCCACGTAATGGGGAGGGCAATGATTTCACATGCAGAGTTGGACTCAGAGAGAGAGAGAGACTACATCTGAGCAACAGAATAGATCTTCTGGAAGTAACTCTTAGGCATAGCGATAGATAGCCTAAGCTTCTTTGCATACATAAGCTTCATAAGAGCAAGCCTCAAGATAAAGGGCTTGACCTATTGATTTGTGTGTCCCTAATGTTTGACACAGTATCAGGAGTTTTCCTGGTGGGAAAGTTTAATAGTTCATATTTTTTCTCCCATCCCTCAAGGGACTTTGCCAATACGTTTTGATTATCTTCTTAATATATTCTGGGATTTATCTAGACATTACATTAAGCTATAGAGGATTAAAGGCCCTCATTCTTATTCTGCACTCCCTGTGTTTGGATTGTTTAAATGATCTATTCAGACAGGTTGATTAGATTATGTGCTACAGAAAATTTAGGTTCTGGACAAAATAAACCTTTCTTCCTCTGGTCTCAAAGAGTAGGTGAGGTTGTAAAATATAGACAATGTCTTCCTTTCCTCTGTAGTCTGAATTACAAGGCCTACTTTTAAGAATGGTAGTGCATCTAGATTTTAAAAGTTGCTTTTTAACTTAAAGCTAGGTTTATTCTTTGAATTGTGAGATTGATTTTAACAGTAGAAAATATTTATATTTTAATACTTTAGATGGCGACTTTCAAAAGGGAATAGGATCATGGCAGCAGATGATGACAATGGTGATGGAGCAAGTTTATTTGATGTCTTTTCTGGTAAGGTCTAATATTTTTAGTTTTTTTTTTTTGCATTACAAAATTAGTTACTTTTTCTCATTGGCAGCACTCTGATTATCAACTTCCTCCATGTGCACATGCATAATAGATAAATTAGTATAATAAAATGTGTGAGGTGTGCTTTCTTGTTACTGTATGCTTAATTGTATTTATGTTAGCAACCTTGCCCCATATAAATGGTAATGACTTTTATATGTCATATATAAAAATATCAGATAAGTTTGTTGGTCTGAAAGACTGTTCTTTACTTTCAGTAAATGCATGATGCTTGTTTATTGTTGTTCAGGGAAAAATTGATAGAGTAGATTAGTTTGAAAAAGAGATAACCGAGACCTGATAGTAAGATCAGTTCATAAAATAGAAATATTTTTAATGATAGATAGAATCTAAACTTCAAAATCCTGTCAAGGCATTTGTTTTCTAGTTTGTTTTGTTTTATCTTAAATTATAATTATGCTGTGGCAGCCTAATTAAAATTTGAGATTATAGACATGTATTTATTGATCTGATATGACACTATGCTATAGAGTCAAAAAGGCAGTCATAAAAAATGTCCAGTAGAATGCCACTTTTGCTTAAAATATATCTACTAAGAAATTGATGGATTTTAATAGGTATGGAGAGTATCATACCAAATGTTGCCATTATAGCCATTCAGGGTAGTGTTATTTGATACTTAGTGCTATTTAATTATTTTTCCTGATGTAATTTCAGATTGTCATGCAATTTTTGTAATTTTTCTTTGAAAATTTTCAAATCAATAGGAATATTAAAATTATAGTACATTGAATATATTTACATTTTACCACAGATCATTAACATTTGGTCACATTTGCAGCTCTGTCACACTTTGAAGGAAAGAATTGAATTGTTACTTTCACTTAAACCAGCTGTTTTCTTTTCAGTATTACTGTCAAGTCCCTTTCACAAGTCCCTGTCCATATATATTTTTAAAAAAAGTTAAAAACTTTTTATTTTGAAATATTTTCAGTCTTACAGGGCAGTCACAGAAGTAAAACAAACTCCATACTCCCTCCCTAGATAACCCAGATCCACCAATTTTAACTTTTTACCACATTTGCCAAATCTGCCTGTCCATCAATTTATCAATACATCAGTCTGTTCATCCATGTCTCCCTATTTATCAGTCCATTTTCTGAACACTTGAATGTAGATTGTATGCATCGTATTCCTTGCATACAATACTGCCATGTATATATCCTCAGAAGAAGGATATTCACTTATGTAACTGCTATAAGTGCAGTTACCCAGATCAAGAAAATTAATATTGATGTAAAGTCTATATTCCAATTTTTTCATATGTCCCAATAATGTCCTTTCTCCTTTTCTCCCATTTTGCATGTCGTCTTTTCATTTGTTTCTGTTCTTTGGTACATAGAAGTTTTAAATTTTGATCAATCCAGTTTATATAGTTTTTCTCTTATTAAATACACTCATTGAATACTCTCTTATTGAATACAAGGTCTTGAAGATTTCCCCATATGTCTTCTTTTAAGATTTTTATGGTTTTGGCTCTTATAATAGGCTTTTTGATCCATTTTGAGTTAATTTTTGTATATGGTATGGGTTTAGGGATCCAGTTGCATGCAGCTAGCTATTCAGTTTTCCCAGCACCATTTGTTGAAGAAACTGTTCTTTCCCTATGGACTTGGCACTGTTGCTGAACATCAGTTGACTATCAGTGTGTTTATTTCTGTACACTTAGTTCTATTCCATTGGTCTAGTTGTCTGTAATGCGTTCATTCTTTAAAAATATTTTAACTGGACAGGGTGTTTTTCAACACTTTAAAGATGTTTATCTGGCCTTCTTTGTTTCTAATTAGAGCTAATGGTTATTCATATTGCCATTTGTATAATTATAGGGCTGACTGTTTTTTAAGATATTTTTCCCTTTGAGTTCCACCAGTTTGATTAAAATGTGCCTAAGTGCGGTTTTTGTATTTATTCTGCTTGGGAGTTACTGAGCTTCTTGAATCTGTAAATTCAATTTCCACCAAATTGATGAGTTCGAGGGCATTATTTCTTTTATTTAAAAAATTTTTTTTTGCCCTATTCTGTCTGTCTTCTGGGATTCCAGCTATATATTATGCAAGTTGGTGTTCTCCTTTGGGTCACTGAGACACTTCATTTTGTAAAAGTATCTTTTCTGTTTTACAGATTGGCAATTACTATTAATTTATCTTCTAGTTATGTCTCTGCAGTCAAGTCCATCCCGTCAGTTTTTTATATTAGTTGTATTTTTTCAGTTTTAGAGCTGTCATTTGTTTTTAGTTATTTTTTATCTTAGTAAAACCTCTTTATTCACAGCTGTAAATGCATCTTCATTAATTAGTAGCATGGGTGAAACAAATTTGGCTTATCCCTCTGAGACTGATATATTTAAGCTTTCTCATACCCTTAGGTTTTAACATCTTGACTAAATGTATATGCTGATTTGTTAAATCATTTTTGTTTCACCCAACCTTTAAGGAGGTTTTGTTCCAACATCACATCAAAATCTAAATCACAAAGCAGAAATAAGGAAAATTGTACTTTTTGTGCTCTTCCAGTTGCACTTGTAGATTCAGCATTTGAGGTCTATTTAAGAACTCCATTTGGTTCTTTTTGATTGTTCTTTTTCTCTGCTAAGGTTTTCTTTTTGTTTTTTTCTTCTTTCTTTAGGTCATTGAATATAGTTATAATTGCTTTTCTGTTAACCCTAGCATCTAGGTCATTTCAAATTTTGTCTCTATTTGGTCTTTTCCCTTTAATATGAATTATGTTCTCTGTTTCTTTATATTTGTAGTGATTATGGATTATATTCTGAACATTGTAGAATATTGCATTATAGATACACTGACTCTGCTATATTCCTCAGAATAGTATTGCTGTTTTTAATTTTAGCAGGTATTTAATTTGGCTGAACACATACCTCTGTCTCTCCTGTGGTAGAATTAGGTAGCAGCTAACATCTCTGTTCCGAGTTTTAGCTTTTACAGGCAGGGCTTTGTGGCCTTCTACCTTTATTTGTATAGTTTTGGAATCAGATATTTGGGGGAAAATTTAGGGAGTCTCCTCCTTGGCTCCCTGGGTTCCCCCCCTCACTTTGTATTTACTGTTTTCACTCCAGAGTCTTCCCTGTGGTTCTTCATATTACCCCAACTAGAGATTTAAGTCAGTTTTCACTACCCAGAATGGCTCCAACTAAGCCCTTTCCTTTCACAAAAAGCTGTAATTAAAGGTGGTCCTTGGGAATTCACCCAGTGCTATTTTCTCCTTCCATGTATTGACTCTTCCAGTTTCTGCCTGCTTTTGGTTGTTCTCTAG
Source organism: Myrmecophaga tridactyla (assembly GCA_004026745.1). Taxonomy (NCBI): domain Eukaryota; kingdom Metazoa; phylum Chordata; class Mammalia; order Pilosa; family Myrmecophagidae; genus Myrmecophaga; species Myrmecophaga tridactyla. The sequence goes on from PVIY010059813.1 coordinate 5,939, forward strand.
TTCCTCAGATATCTTTTGTATTTTGGTTAGTGTTTATAGTTGTTGTTGGTCTGTAGGGGAGTTGGTCTAATAAAAACTCAGCTTTTACTGGCAGTGGAACCTCTTTACTAGTATGTTTTTGTAAGTGAATTTTTAAAGTCTAAATCTGACCCAGTAGGGTCATAAATCTGCATACCAAAGTCTTCCTGTTTAAAAGGATGTAGAAAAATTTATCTCTTTTTTGTGTATCTTTCTTTTCATAGTACTTCAGAATAAGAATGGAAATGCTTGACCAAGTCCATAAAGTCAGTTTTAACTGGTCTTTGCTTTTCTTGCAGCTTCCCCGCTTAAAAATAATGATGAAGGCTCACTGGACATATATGCTGGGTTGGATAGTACTGTTTCTGGTATGTAAATTCTATAAAATAGTTTTGTTTGGTCAGCCTGTGGTAAGAGTGTGTTCTGTTGTTACCAAATGCTGGAAAACTCAGCTCCTGAACAATTTCTCCATTCTTTGAAATTATTGAAAATCTTAGTAATTATTTTCTTTTCCAAAGCTTTACCAGTAAAACAAACAAATCAGCACAGAGGTTTCTTACTCATCAAGGTTGTAGATTTAATTGGACCTTGTACAATAGTATTTTGTATCATTGAATGGTGGTTGTTGCTCATACTTTCACAGGCTACATCATATTAGAAAGTATGAAATAGATTGTTATTATTCAGATATATTAGTAAGAATGTAATGTGCAGAGTCCAATGACTTATCCAAATAAGAAATCTTTCTATAATCACATCTCTCAAAGCTTTGAATAACATAATCCTTATAGCTGATTTGTTCACAAAGTATTTTAGGTACACTGGTCTCCCAAATTCTTGTGAAATCAGTATAGATTATGATGAAGTGCAGGAAATGGAAAACTGTATAGTCCTCTGAGGTGGAGATGACATCGAAAAGCTTAACACATATTTTAAGGTAAGGGTGTTTTTGTTTGTTTCAGACAGTACCTCCAAATCCTGTGTACCATCCAAAAATTGTTTGGATTTATATGAAGAGATCCTGACTGAAGAAGGAACTGCAAAGGAAGCAACATACAATGATGTATGAGTTGTCACAATTATTAGGGACAATTGTTTTATGCTTCTGTAGCTCCTAAAGTGCAAGCATCAGCTTACTATTGAACAGACACATTCAGTGAATGAAACAGTCTATGTTTAGTTTTTAACTCTTAAAGACTAAAAGAATATTTAAGTCATTTTCTGCCTTCAGATCTGCTTTTTAAAAGAATGTTTTCTGAATGCTTGTCAAAATTCAGTTACAATTTCACATGATGAAATTAAAATGTTTGAATATGTAAAGCCTCGAGCAGGCAATCAGTGTGATATAACATTTTTATTTTTTCCTGATTTGTACTAAATTATATTCTATGTTCCATTAAATGTCCCAACTTTAATTAGACAAATTTTTTCTAACTTACTTGAATATATATATTTTTTAAACATGCAGTACTTTATTGCTTATTTGATAACATTGCTTTGAGATCTTTTCATATCTCTACTGAAAATTTGAATCTTAAAGTTTGGAGATTGAATATGTAAGCAAAATGCATCATTAAATAGGTCCAACTTTCAAAATCAATTATCTTACTAAATAACTTAGAAGTAGCCCTCCTCTCCCCTTTTTCGTTGATTGATTTGTAAAATTTTAAATATTTTGAAATTATACTCAAACTAGGAAAATGATGCTGAAGTTAATCCTTTCATATTTTACAGTTACAGGTAGAATATGGAAAATGTCAGCTGCAAATGAAAGAACTGATGAAAAAGTTTAAGGAAATACAGACACAGGTAGGATTATGATGAACATTCTATTTTTTACCTTTTTTAATCAAAATTTAATAATGTGTACTTTTTATTACTAATAACAAACTGTTTAAGTATTGTTAGTTTATCAGTAGACTTTTTAGTATTAAGTGAAACAGTGTATCTGTGAAATATGCAAATATTTCCTGAGTTGATGGAATTGATATAGGAAAACTGTTCGAATTGTGAAATGATAATTGATTTCAAAGAATTGTTAGATTTCAACTGGTAAACAGTTAATAACAGAAAATGTATAGGGATGTTAATAGGTGCTTCAAAACAGATGATTTGAGAACCAAAGATTTAGAAACATCTTTGGGGGAGAATGATGGTCCCTTCACAGTTTTTACCAAAATGACCCTTTTTGTGATCATGCTGCAAAAGTCAGGAATGTCATGTCATGCTTTGCTTGATTAATTTTTTTGATAAAACTGTTTTTCTTTCTTTACCTAAGCCCCAGGAGAACCAGTCAATCCTAGATTCATGCTTTGTTCGTCAGAGAATTAGTACATTGTTGCAAGTTTGACCTAAGTTGTAAAATAAAATAAATTATTTTTATTTTCAATTTTCAAGACAGTTGACCAGGTGAAACTTTTTTCTTGTTATTTTTTTCATTTTGATCCCTTTTTTTAAGTGGTTTCATTTTAGATGATCTTTTATCTGCTAACAGTTGTTTTCTCTAAATGTCAACTTCTCCATTTATACAGTAGGGATAAGAGTACTTTTCATAAGAAATTTTTGAAAATTATAGAAGATAAGATATTTGATGCCTGGCATGTAGTTAGCATTCAATAGTCATTAGCTCTAATATAAGTAATAGTGTTATTGGTACTTTAATCATGTACTTTATCAATATATTTTATGATGTTTTAGAATTTCAGCTTAAAAAATGAAAACCAATCTCTTAAGAAGAATATTTCAGTACTTATCAAAACTGCCAGAGTGGAAATAAATCGCAAGGATGAAGAAATAAATAATCTTCACCAAAGGTATAATGGAAGGGTGTAGGTCTATTTGTGAATTACCTAGATGTTGATATGTGGAATATTTTTAACTTTATTAAGTATTTGTTTTAAGGTTTTACTGAGCGTGGAGACTAATATTCTAATGGTAAGTCATTATATATGTATAATTATTAATACAATATTGCCACATACCTTTCTGAATGTATTCATTTCCCTAATACACTGGGATCTTGGTACAGTCCTCTTTGCCCCCGAGAAGATGATGGTATATATGGCATGGGTTCTTCTTGGTCCCTACCAGATTACTAAAATTTCAGAGGGCATCTATGCTCATTTCCCCTGTTGTGATAGAGACACCTTAAACTATTCCTCAGTTGTATATTCTTTTCCCTCTCATGGAGTTTTTCCATTAATTTTTTTTATTAGGCATATTTTGTCCGTTTTATTAATGCACATGAAAGTATTAAAAGGACTTACCTTTAAAGGTCCCAATGCTTTTTTAACTTAGAATAGGTAGTCCCCCCCTTTAATATCACATGACTGTTTATAAACCAAAACCTTAAAACTTCCATGTCACTTGAAGACTTAGTGAAATCTATATATTTTTAAAGAATTAGTCTTCTGTTTCTCCAGCTGGAATATTCCTCCAAACCTTTGCTAGTTTTGGTCTTGCCAAGCACATCGCTGCTTTCCCCAGGCAACTTTCAGAGTCCAAATTACTAGGCATTCCTTCAACTGCTGATCTCTTTGTCAATTCCATATCTGTGGCTGCCAGCCTTTCTTTCAAGGCATTCATTTCCTTTCGTGTCTTCCGGGACAATTTCAAGCATTTCTCCAACTGTTGTTTTCTTTCTGTCCATTAATTTTTTTTTTCCTGTTTTTGCTTGGGGGTTATGTTATTCTCCAAATAACTTCATGTCTCTCTTCATAGCCAGACCTCTGAAAAAGTTTGTCTAAACTTGCTGTCTCCATTTCTTTTTCTACTCACTCTTTAACCCAGTCCAACTTCTGCCTGCTTTGATCCGTCAAAACAGATGTCAATCTGACCAGCACTTACCACCACTAAACACATCAGATAGTTTTGACTTCTTGTCTTCACTTGTGCATGTACACTGTTTGACACAATTGATCCTCCCTTTTCTTTTTAATATATTTTTATTGATAAATCCTAACATACAAACATTCCGTACATGGTATACAATCGGTGGCTCACAGTATTATCACATAGTTACGTATTCATCACCATTTTTTGAGCATATGTATAACTCCAGAAAAAGAAATGAAGAAAGAAAACACATACGTACATACCATACCCTTACTCCTCCCTCTCACTGACCATTAGTATTTCCATCTACCCAATTTATTTAACCTTTGTCCCCCCATTATTTATTTATTTTTTATCCGCATTTTATTCATCTGTACATACCCTGGATGAAAGGAGCATCAGACACAAGGTTTTCACAATCACACAGTCATATTGTAAAAGCTATGTCATTATACAATCTCCTTCAATAAACAAGGCTGTTGGAACACAGCTCAACAGTATCAGGTACTTCCCTCTAGCCACTCCAATTCACCATAAACTAAAAAGGTATGTCTATATAATGCATAAGAGTAACCTCCAGGATAACCTCTCAATGCTATTTGAAATCTTTCAGCCACTGAAACTTTATTTTCGCTCATTTCTCTCTTCCCCATTTTGGTCAAGAAGGCTTTCTCAATTTCTTGAGGCTGCTTCCCGGCTTATCCCGGGAGTTCTGTCCTATGTTGCCAGGGAGTTTTACGCCCCTGGGAGTCATGTCCCACATAGGAGGGAGGGCAGTGAGTTCACCTGCTGAGTTGACTTAAAGAGAGAGTCCACATCTGAGCAACAAAAGATGATCCTCGCTTCTTGAAATAGTCTAGCCTTTTGCTCTTTTTGTTGTAATGATTATTACCATTTTTATTTTTAAAACAGTTTTATTCACACACCGTACATGTAATGATTCTTAGTTTTCTTCCTAACTTGTGGTTTATCCCTCTGTACTTAACGCTTTTAAGTTGCAACTCCTCATAGCTTAATCTTAGTTCCTTTCTCTTTTCTATTAGTATTTTCTTCTGAGGTAAGCTCCCTTAGTGCATGTCCTTGAAGGTTTCTGAAAATTACCTCATCCAAAACTGAATTAATGATCAAATCTCTTCTCTTGTTCAGTGGACTGCACCATCATTTATTCAATTAGTACAAGTTAGAGGCCTTGGAACGCAGTGACCATTTGATTTGTTGCATAAACCAGGGCACTTTTGAGAGAAAAAGAATGTGTTATTGATAATTAAACCAAGATTGCTGCTTAACTGGGGCATACAGTCATCTCACCTAGGAGTTGTCATTGACACTTTTAATAACCTTTTAGTCATCTGTCAGACAGATGAACAGACAGATGAACTGTCTAACAGTTCACCACCAAGTCTTGTTCATTTTTATGTGTTTATGCGCTCTCAAATTAACCATTTCTCTTTATTACTACCATCACTACCTCTGCCCTAGGCCCATAACTTCTCATTTGAACTGGTAATAGTCTCTGCTAGTATGAGCATCCACTCTTGCCCTCGCCAGCATGTGATTCATCTCATAGTATTTCAGCCACAAAATACCTTCCTAAGCACAAGTCTGAATATTTCACACCCTCCTTGCCCCCTTTCTTTTTTTTTTATAAACTTTTTTATTAATTAAAAAACTTAACAAAAGAACATTAAAATATCATTCCATTCTACATATACAATCAGTAATTCTTAATATTATCACATAGTTGCATATTCATCATTTCTTAGAACATTTGCATCGATTTAGAAAAAGAAATAAAAAGATATCAGAAAAAGAAATAAAACGATAATAGAGAAAAAAAGATTATACATATCATACCCCTTACCCCTTGCTTTCATTTATCACTAGCATTTCAAACTGAATTTATTTTAACATTTGTTCCCCCTATTATTTATTTTTATTCCATATGTTCTACTCTTCTGTTGATATAGTAGCTGAAAGGAGCATCAGACACAAGGTTTTCACATTCACAGAGTCTCATTGTGAAAACTATATCATTGTTCAATCATCATCAAGAAACATGGCTACTGGAACACAGCTCTACATTTTCAGGCAGTTC
>PVIY010059814.1:0-11890 GCA_004026745.1 Myrmecophaga tridactyla
TGGGCCCCCTCTTTTTTGGTTGCCCTCTTTTTATTATCTTTCGTTTTGATTTGTGTGTTTGTGTATGCATGCATGTGTGCATGTTTCTTAAATCTTAACAAGGGAGCAGAGATGATCGGTCTCTTATCAGATGTTTCTGGTGTTGCCTCAGGTTTCTTTGGCTCAGGGTGTGGTAAGCATCAGGCCCAAGGAAACCGTGCTTCTTCCTTTGTGCATTCTCAGCTATGCCTCCTTTCATCTAGAAGGAGCGACTGAAGAGTCCCCCGTGTCCCTGTCATGATGGCTGTGCCATGTCACACCAAGCTAACAAGATATATATATTTTTTCATAATGACTTCATGATTTTGGCATGGTGCAAGTTTCTGTGTGTGTCAGTTGTGGTTCTTCTATCTCGGCATGTGTTGAGCTCTACAGTTGAGCATTGCAGGCCTAAGGATGTCAAGAGAGCCCTGAATGTCCCCTTGGTGTGTGCTGACTCTGCAGAGAAGGTGTCTGTTTTGAGTCACCCCCCACCCTCCAGTTTCACTAGGGACTTATTGCTTTTATTTATATGAAACAAATAAAAAAACAGAGGAGGCCTGTCGGTCAAGGTGTAAGCTACTGGGCATGTTAGGCAGGGCTGTTTGGGTTAAGTGAAGGTCAGTTTGGACTTGGGGGGTGGGTTAGTTCACTGAGGGGTTGGGGGGTGCCTGTCTTCAGTGAGATACAGGACTTGAAAGTTGAAAAGCTGGATTGCTGGGTCTAAATGAAGGCTAATCACAAGGACTTCATGTTCACAGGGGTAGAAGATGGAAACTTCGCCAACGCAGGCAGCTGGGTTACAGTTTAGAGATGTCAGGTGTCCCCCTCTGTCTACTCCAATGTTGCAGAAGGTGAAAAGGAATATCTACATGAGGATGTCTGCCCCCAAAACCATCCCTTAGATCCTGATTTGCTGGTTACAACTGGGCTTTTAGCTCGTTGGTCTCTAGTGTGTGTTCACTTTCTATGATTTCACTCCCTCGTCCAGGCCCATTTTCATGGTTGCCTTCTCGCTACCATCTCTCATTTGGATTATTATCATATTTTAACTTTCTGTCTGCAGTAGGAAGCAGAGATTATTGAGATGGACCCAGGCCAGATGTGGGGCAAAGGGCACTGTGGAGGCTGGCCAACCCGGGTGATAGCCCCACTTCGACTCAGTCTGTCCCTTTCCCAGGCATGTATCCCCAAGGTGGAGCGAGATAGGGCTGGCTGTCTGGTGGAACCGGATCCCTCCCCATGTCACCTGAGAGTGCAGTGGGATGTCCCCTCTGCAGGCGATTTTGGGCACATCGTGTTGAGATTTCCAAGTCTTGCCACCCCGGAGATGGGAGCCGTGCCCCTGTCTGTATGCATGGTTGTGGAGGACCTGCCTGGGTCATGGCCGCCCTTACCCCTTCTTCATTCCGGCCCCCCCTTCCCTGCCCACACTATCATGGTCGACCAGATGGCCCGGTGGGGCTCTGGGTGACATGGCTATGGGAGTGTCATTTGGGTTGGTGGCCGTGTGGCAGTTCTGGGATGCCAGCATAGCCAGGAGGTCACCCCCATTACTGGTCGCTCCCCATTTGTCACCAAAAAATGGACATTTTGGGTCAGGAGATTGATGCTGACATGCTCTCCCTAGGTAGCACCTGCTGAAGGGAGAAGAGTGGTTGAGAATGCACGTTGCATGGAGGAGGGCCCTGGGCTACTGACGCCCCATCGCTTGACGCACTCCTGCTTTTGAGCCGGCTGCCTGGGCCCCGTGAGCCAGCTCTCATTTGCCGTCCGAGTTCTCTGACCACGCTCGCATCACCTCTGGTCTCTGGTACCCGAGGGCGGTGGGATTTTGAAGGCAGCATGTGTGGGGCCTTAGTCAAGTGCACTCACCACCTCAGGTGCCCAGGGTGGCCGTGATGACAGAGCCCACCCTGCTCCTGAGGTATCCTGTTACATGTCAGGCATTTCTCCTGGGGCTGTTGGCCACCATTCTCCCATGCCGTGGCACACCCCATGAGGCTGAAGCAGACCCCTTTGATCACTGACCTCACTGGGGCCTGCCGGTCATCTACTTGTAGCATGATTGATGCGGTGATGTCATGCTCTCCCAGGCCGGGCCTAAGCTGCGCCAGGCGAGGGATGGACATTCATGGTGAACGGGACCTGCTCTCCTCGCTCTGTCTGCGGGTCTCTTGCCTCTTCCCCAACCAGCTTGTTGTCAGTGTGGGGGAGGCAGGGGTGCGGATCCGGCCCACCCCCTCTTCTGTGTCCACTGCCGTGTGCTCAGTCACAGTCGGGGATTTTCTGACTGAAGGGTCATCCCTCGCTTTGCTGCTCCTGGCTCCGTTTCATGCTGGGCTCCTCCCCACAGTGGGGAGGGGCCGTTCCATTGCCACGGTGCATGTGTGCACCTCGCTGGCTCCTTGTGGTGCCAATGGAGTGCTCCAGGTTGTCTGTCAGGTGCCCGTGGTTGAGTGGTGGTATCATTTCCCGCTCCCAGCTTCCCCCTCCGGCCGCCATTGCAAGTGCTCTGGTGCATGCCAGAGGAGCTGGGTGGGGGGAGTCGAGGCAGTAGGACAGGGGGAGTCCTCCGTGGAGGGAGGATGCCCCGTGTGTGCAGTGCATTCTGACCAGGGTACCAGCGCCAGCTTTTGGCTGGACCCCGCGCGGGCCCTCCTCCCGTTTCTTGCCAAAGCTTGGAAGAGAGTGGGCCGCCAGTGCCTCTCCTGGCTTTCCATGCCTGGTGGTCTTGCTGTGAACCTTAGCTTTGGGCCTTTCCCATGACTGTGCGAGGGCGATCGGGGGCTGTGTGCGGTACCTATGGGTGTGTGTGGGGCATGTCCTCAGGCCGTTCCTCTGGTGATCCGTCCAGCCCACTAGGTGGTGCGTTGAGCCCCAAGAGGCATGCATCTCCCATGGGCCCTGGGTGCTGCTGCAGAGTCCGCTCTGTCTTGCCTGCAGGAGAGTGTTTTTTCTTAAGCATTTTGCACAGTGCAGGGGAAAGGCCGCAAGAGGCAGACACTGGAGGCCAGCCGAGAGGTGGATGGGGGGGACTTTTGGGCATTGAGAGGCAGGCAGCAGGTTCCTGCCCCTGGCCATGAGTGCTCGGGATAGGAGTATTTCCTGCCTTGCTGATACCACAGACTCCCCATTAACCCCCTGCCTGATGGGCATGTCTGAGTGCCTTGCCAGAGCCCAGTTGGGGACGATCTGGTGGGGGCGGGCAGCTCCACACTCAGTGAGAAAGGCCTTCTCTAGAGATCCACGAGGGTGCTTGGGGTACCGGACCCCCAAACTGCCGCACTTCCTCTGCACGTGTAAGCTACTGAATGTGACTCCCCATCACATGTGTGCATAGACAGAGTTCCCCTCCTTTCCCTGGAGGGGTCTGCCAGGCCGGCAGTGGGGTTGAGCGCCACTCTTCACCTATCGTGGCACGTGCCTCCACCCTCCGAGCCAGGGGAAGGTCCCACCGGGCTGGCGTCCGGTGTTGGGGGATTTGCGTGTATGTGCATGTGACCCAGGTGAGGAAGGGGGGCCCTGACCCGCCCTCCCCCAGTGCAAGCAGCTCTCCAACCCTGCTCTTGGCCCCAACCGCAGCTGGTGATGGTGTTGCAAGCACAGGTCGGGCCACTTCGCCTGGGAATGTTCCCGGCAATGTGCCCCCGGGTTTTTGACAGATGTGTGTGGACGTTCCCCCACAGCGGTGGGGGGGCGACCAGGGTTGTGTAGAGCCCTGAGATGGTGGGGACGGGCCATGGGTTGCCCAAGGAACGTCCGAATCTAGTTGACATTCCAGGCACTGTGGGGCTGTCCCCTGGGATGGTGAGGCCCGCATGTGTTTTCCTGGTGCCTGCCTGCATCCCGGAGTTTCTTTGGGGCCAATCCGCGTTCCTGCATCCCTGCCCTCATGGCTCCCCACCTCTGGGGCCCAATGACCCACGTACAGCTGGCCCGGAGACCAGAGGCCAGCTGTGGCACAGTGGGCTTCACTCTCTGGCAGCGTACCCCCTCACGGGACTGGGGTGACCCCGCAGGCCATGGGCCTTGGTGTGTTGGGGTCGGCTGGTGGTCATCATGATGACACGACCGTGATGGTGAGGCCCGGCTGAGTGCCACGCTGGAGGTGCCATGGAGGTTGGACGAGGCCAGCTGGCGTCCCAGGCTGCACGGTACCGCCCTCGGGCCTGCTGGGGGCCCCGGGAAGTGAGGCCGCGTGTGCATTTTCCTGGAGGCCCGGCTGTGTCCACGGTTCCCATGGCCGCCCACCTGGCGGCTCTTGGTCGGTCCCTTGCTGATGGACACACTCTGGGTGGTGCTTGCCACATGCCGTGTCCCGGTGTCCTCTCCCCATCCATCTTAGCACCACGGGGCTGCACACCTCCGTGTAATGCTCTCTGGGCTTTTTTGCAGCCCTCCCTTCCATGCCCGCCATGCCGTGAGTCTGGTGTCGGGTCGCCATCAGGAGGACTCATTGCTGTGGGCCCCTGCACTGGACAGGTGTCTGTGCCCGCGGTGGAGTTGCTGGCCTCTTTCACTTCCTGGGCTGTGTCTACCCCGCCCCACTTCCGCTCCATGCCCGGCGTCACCATCGTTTCTTTACCACCCAGTCCCAAGAGATCAGGCCCACACTGTGGCCCTGGTCCATGTGCTCATGGTGGCTGTGGCAGTGGAGGACGGCGGTAGAGCTTCAGAGGGTATGGGTGGAGTGCACGCAGGCCCGGAGAAAGGGTTGGTGAGGGCACAGACACGCGACAACCTCGTGATGCCGGTGAGGGGGCGAGTACGGGCGGGTGTGCCATCAGGGGCGCACCCAGTTGCAGGACGTGATTACCACCATGCTTACGGTCTGAGTCCCGGAGAACAGAACTGTCGGTCAGCTGTAACAGTGATGTGGATGGGACATTGGATGGAGCTATTTCGGTCTTGCACCTGGGTGAAGGTTTTGGGGGTCAGGCCCCCACTGCACCATTCCATGAAACACACGGCTTATGCTGTCTCACCAGCAAGACCACACGAACGAAAGAGAGCTGTGCTAAGGGGCCTTCCGTACCATCTCTCTAACAAGGGAACTCGGGGAGACCTGCCCCAAAATCAGGTGGTTCGATGGGAGGAGACAGCAGCACAGCTGTGCATGGGGGCGCTTTAGTTCCCTCTGCCCATCAAGGGTCTTGGGGCCCACCTGACCAAAAGACAGGTAGGTCAGAGGGCGGACACAGCAGGGCAGCTGTGCTAGGGGCCCCTTCCATCCCTCTATCCAACAAGGAACCACGGGGACATCTGCCTAAACTACAGGTGGGTCAGTGGGAGGAGACAGCACCACAGCTGTGCTAGGGGGCCCTTTCGCTGCTGGCTTTGGTGGAAACCACTGAACTTTGCATGGTCAAGAGAGGAAGCAGCCTCACCTTGGTGAACCCCCATCACCTATCCAGGTCTCAAGGAGACATTTCTTTCAGCCCAAGACACAGCATCTTGGCAAGGTAGAAGCCAAACTCTCTTCAGGAACATTGATTATCTGATGTCCTTTCTGAATGGCCTTTCTACGTCTGGAAAGAAGCTTCCATCCTAGTGTTGCTGAAATCAACCTGCTCACTCTCAATATTGATATATAAATGTGTTGTTGCTAATTTCCTCCGCTCATGTGTCTTTGCTCTTTGCGTCAACTGTGGAGGAAGAACTGACTGATACGAGTGGTGATGTGTTGAGCCAGACCTAGCTAAAGATCTCTGGCCAAACAAAGAGGATGGGGAGTTAGCCACATTTTATGACTGCTTGTGCTAGCTTCTGGTAGCCTCTGGCATTGGAGCATGAGGGATGGCAATGCAGGAGGAAGCGAGGCCCAGAGAAGGGAGTAACAAGGGGACCTATGCTTTTCTCTCTGCTCTGAGATTCTCTGCCACCCCTCTGAGCTCACCATAGAGCCAATCATGCCCAGTGTGTGTCAAGAAATCACACTTTCTAATTGCAGTCTTGAAAACTGTTTAAATGTCTTTTTTTGTACTTTTTTATTTAACTTAGCATTAGACTAATCACCCTTACACGTTCATCCCTCACTCAGAATGGATGACTTGGCATCCACATGCTGGTCCCAGAGGAACAGAGGAAACAAGAGCTCGGGTGCATTCTGTAGTTGTTGAACCCGTTAAGTGATGGTTTTTAACCTGTTCCCTAGACGTTAACACTGTTCCTTAAAGTGTCCGAAAAATTTCTTGATAATAATCAGTCTGCCTCTTGTCTACACCACTAAAATATCAAATCCCAAGATACTTTATTATGGATATGTAAAATTGCATCCAGATGTGATTGACCATGGGGTCTTATTGGTTCTTTAGTAAACATAATTGATGAAAATAACATCTTTCTAAGGCAACCCACCACCCAGAAGAACCATCTTTACATGGTACAAGAGAAAAATGTAATCATTTCCATCAGCTGTTTACAAATTTTTATTTATTCAAGGTTGCCTCGATACTATGTCTCTGTGCTAGGAATGGGGAGAGAGCCTTAATAGACACCTCTTGCCCCAGAGAAATCTGTCATGTAGTGGGGGAGACAGGTGGGTAGAGTCAAACTATACCACTGGTGGTGGAAATACTAAAGTAATAGAAAGTAGGAAGGACTGACTATGATGGGGTGAGATGAAACATGGACTGTCCCTCAAAAAAGGAAGAGGGAGGTGCCAGGCATTGAAGGTCTATTTCCAGGACTAAGCAAAAGGAAGCTAAAAGGCAGGTAAAGAAGAGAGATCACCAGGAAGTGGTACACTTTCAGGAGGTCACATGTGGCTTAAAAGGGACACCAAAGCCAGGAGAGGTAGCTGCACGGTTTGGCAGTGGCAGATCAGGGCAAACATTACCATATTTGTCCGTTTCCTGAAAGTAAGGAAGTTCACGTAAAGATAGGCAAAAAAGTGACAGTATAATACATTGATCTTAGAAATATCCTTTTGGCTGCGAGAAGTAAGAATGAACGGTCCCAGAATAGAGACAAAGAGACTTATGGGAAAAGTGGCAGTGACCCAAGCAAAGAAGAGCCAATAATCTCCTGGTCTGTAGTAGCCGACAGGATGAAGGGGTGAGAGAAAAAGGAAGCAAAGATGATAACTGCAACAAGACCAGGTCTATCTAGCCATCTTGCACGTGTAAATGCACATAAGTAGTTTGGGCGAAGATATAAGTAGGACTTTAAAAATATTGTGGGATGCCTCTGGAGAGTACAGGCAATATTCAGAAGGCAGTTCATTCACTCATCAATTTCAAATGTATTGACTATCTTGGATGTATTAAGGGTCTATTAAGATGTATTAAGATGGCAGCATGGGAATTGAGATTGGTGGAGAGAGGAACATGGGTTTCCATTGGAAGGGTGGACAGGGTAAGCCTCACTAGGAGGGTGAGAAGTGAGCAAAATCTAGAAAGAGGTAATCAAGTCAGACATCTGAGGGAAGAGCCTTCCAGAGGATGGGAATTCCAGATGTTGGGAATAAGCACAGGTGGGATCCACAGGATGGATTCTGGCACCTGGTGTCCCCAGGGAGCAAGAGTGGAATCTGCAAATGGGAGAAGGGGGGCAGAGGAGGACTGAGAAGATGTGGGTTGAATTCTCTGCCCCATCATGTATTGTGGTGTTGTCACAAACAGCCTTCCCATGCAGCAAGGGTCTGCATGTCTTCAGTGCTTTATCAGGATAAAAAAGTCTCTTTCTGTCAATTTCTCAGCTTGTGGAATAAAAGACAATAGTGTAGGAAAGAGATTTGTCATCTATCGTTGTTGTAAGAATATGTGAACAGACTGGAGATGTATAAATGGCTGGCTGGCTGGGTGATGGAAAACGGATTAGACAGACAGACAGACAGAGAGATGGGCAAGCAGACAGAGTAGGGAGAAATGCATATACCTCGGTAGGTAGATGACAGAGATAAGAAGATGATGGGTGGTTGGACGGATAGAGAGATAGACAGAAACAGATAGATATGTATGCTTAACAGGTGACTTCCTAAGGCTGCAGTGCTTTGAGTGTTTTGAGCGAGCAACTCAAATAGGCGATGCCCATTTGAAAGGGATTGTAGAAGTACTTACTCGACCCATCATGAAGTAAAACACATGGAAACACATGCAGCCATCAGCCAGAGTCGAGGCGCTAGCATCATGGATCAAAGGGTGGCCCTTCCAAGACGCATCCACATCCCATTCCCTGGACCTGTAAATGTTACATATTTGGGAAAAAAAGGTGTCTTAGTAGATGGAATTAAGTTAAAGATCTTGTGATAATGAGCTCTTGCTAGATTATTTAGATGGGACCTAAATCCTATAACACATCTCCTTGCAGTAGGGGGAGATTGGAGACAGAAAAGAGGACTTAGACACAAAGATGAAAAGGTGACATAAATACGCAGGCAAATAATGAACTGATGAGCTTCCATAAGCCAAGGAAGCTGCTAATAATGTGACTATAGACTAGGCCGTGAGCATGTTCTGCCCTAGGCCCTTCTGATCTCCACAAGTGATAATGATAATGAATAATAGATAATGACATTCTATTATTTCACACCACCGGGTTCATGCTAATTTGTTACTGCAGCCCTAGTAAACTGATACATTCAGTAAAAGACTTTTCCACAGGACTCAGAACTTTACTGCACAAACCTGTCTGACCTACTCAAAATAATCTTCAATCTGTTTAGGTCAAACATCCCCACACACTGAAAGACCCAGACACAAATCCACCCTCCCTGGAAGCATCAAATGCATTTCAAAATGGACATTAATACCCCCTAACCTACTCCTTTTTATTCCTTGATGTTCCTGGATAATACACCAGATACTGGGGCCTCTTAGTGGCCTTACTACTATGCATGACATCGTTTCATCCTGATTTAGAAGAAGTTAGGAAATACAGCGACAGGGTGACAGTGGAGGCCCAATTACCCTTTTCCTTTTTGGAATCCTTGGTTCAGAAACTGACATTCCTATGACGGTCAAAGTGTTATAACTTAACTCTGGAAATGGTCAGATTTAAGAACTAGTAATTCACAAGGCTGCAGAAAGAGAAGAAACCCATGTTAGGCTTCATGGAAGAGAAGAGAATTAGTTGAGGCAAGCAGATCCAGCCACAAACTCTTCCCATAGTCTCCAGGGAAGCCACTTGACCATTCCAGAGGCAGGGTGAAAAGAGAGGAACAGAGCTTGCAAGACCCTAAAGAGGTCTCTTGGCCAGACTGAAACGCTAGGGGCATGGAAGGCACAGTTCTGCACTGTCTTCTACCCCCAAACACAATGCAAAAGAAATCAGAAATCTCTTGAACCCTGATTTATGCTTGGTACACTAATGGTTGATGATGAGAGCAAAAAATCGTCTTGATGAGCTTCTAATAAAACCCTGTGAAAGTGTCAAGATGTCTGCTTAACAGCATGCGCATTTTAGTTCATCCTCCAGATCAACTACTCAATAACCAGAAACAGTACAGAACAGCTCCTGGGGCCATGTTAGTGACCAGTCACACAGCGTACCCCAGTCTGTACCAACTGGACCGGCTGTGAGCACCCCCCCAGAATCGTGAGTTCCCAAAGCTGCGGCCGACAGTGCCCCTCTCCCACAGGCCGCTTCCTAGAGGGGAAAGGAAAGGACCTTAACAGCAGCAGGGGCTGAGCACAATCAAACGCCAATTGTGGAACTAATTAACAAATTCTGACTACTAAAAATAGGCCCCCAGCTTAGGTGAAACTGATCAAAGTGAAGATTGTTCATCTTTGCCCCAGCACCAAGGGGGCAGGACTGACAGAAAAGGGGGAATAAACAAGGAAACAGAGTTCTTTGTGGCTGTCTTTCTACAGAGGCTTGACTGCCTCTGGATACAGTGGCAGAACTTTTCAGGCTGCAACTGCCCCAAGCATAGGCAGAAGTGAGCTCTTTTGGGGGCTTATCTGGAGCCTGTGCCTTCCCCAGAGCAGGGGTAAAGCCCCACCCAGGTGGAATCCCTCCATCAAGGAATTCAGAAACCAGGGCTTGGTAATTTGAGCCACTAAAACCAGCGTACATCCTCTCCTCTGTCTCCACCATGCCCCAGCAGGGAGAGTCTACCAAAGTTAAAGGTACCACATCATCTTATGCTAGTGTGACCTGCAGTCAGACAAGTGCCACATACTTGGCAGGATAAGAAAAACAGAGTCCAGAGACTTCACAGGAATGTTTTTCAACCTGCTGGGTCTCACCCTCAGGGGAAACCGATGCAGGTAATTCTTTCCTCCTTATAGGAGGCCAGTTTGGTCTGGGAAAATCTGGCTGGGGTTTATAATATCTAAGTAGACCCTCCTAAGTGTGTGTGTGGGAAAGGCACCATACAAGCAGGGCAAGAAACAAGAAAACAAGAACTGAAAAATTCTCCTCTGTTAAACAAAACTTAAGCTAAAGGTCCAGATAAAGCTGAATGGAATGTCAAAGAACACATAGAAAATAAATTCAACCAGCAAGAAAACCCTAGATAAAAGAAGCAAAAGCAATCTCCAGAATAAACTAAATATGGTAATTAAATGCCTAGATGCCAGCAAAAAAATAACAAATCACACTAGGAAAATTCAAGATATGGCCCAGTCAAAGGAACAAACCAACAATTCAAATGACATACAGGAGCTGAAACAATTAATTCAGAATGTACGAACAGACATGGAAAACCTCATCAAAAACCAAATCAATGAATTGAGGGAGATATAAAGAAGGCAAGGAAAGAACAAAAAGAAGAAACTGAAAGTCTGAGAAAGCAAATCACAGAACTTTTGGGAATGAAAGACACATCTCTTTCAAAGAGATGAAAAAAACAATGGAAACATACAATGGTAGATTTTGAGAGTCAGAACATAGGATTTCTGAACTGGAGGACGGAACATCTGAAATCCGACAGGAAACAGAAACTATAGAAAATAAATGGAAAAATATGAACAGGGACTCAGGGAATTGAAAGACAACATAAAGTGCACGAATATACATGTTGTGGGTGTCCCAGAAGGAGAAGAGAAGGGAAAAGGAGGAGAAAAGCTAATGGAGGATATCATCACTGAAAATTTCCCAACTCTTATGAAAGACTTAAAATTACAGATCCAAGAAGTGCAGCGTACCCCAAAGAGAACAGATCCAAATAGACATACTCCAAGACATTTAATAATCAGAATGTCAGAGGTCAAAGAGAAAGAGAGGATCTTGAAAGCAGCAAGAGAAAAGCAATCCATCACATACAAGGGAAGCCCAGTAAGACTATGCGCAGATCTCTCAGCAGAAACCATGGAGGCAAGAAGACAGTGGGATCTTTAAATTATTAAAAGAGAAAAACTGCCAACCAAGAATTCTATATCCAGCAAAATTGTCCTTCAAAAATCAGGGAGAAATTAAAACATTTTCAGACAAAAAATCACTGAGGGAATTTGTGACCAAGAGACCAGCTCTGCAAGAAATACTAAAGGGAGCACTAGAGACAGATAAAAAGACAGAAGAGAGAGGTGTGGAGAAGAGTGTAGAAATGAAGACCACGAGTAAAGGTTAAAAGAAGGAAAATTAGATATGACATATAAAATCCAGAAGGCAAAATAGTAGAAGAAAGTAGTACCCATGCAGTAATAACACTGAATGTTAATGGATTGAACTCTCCAATCAAAAGACATAGTCTGGCAGAATGGATTAAAAAACAGGACCCATCTGATGCTGTCTCTACTCAAAGGACACGAGGCCAAGGACACAAATGGACATTTGCACACCAATGTTTATAGCAGCATTATTAACAATTACCAAGAGATGGAAACAGCCAAAATGTCCATCAACAGACAGTTGGCTAAACAAACTGTGACATTTACATAAGATGGAATATTATGCAGCTGTAAGACAGAATAAAGTTATGAAG
>PVIY010059815.1:0-11882 GCA_004026745.1 Myrmecophaga tridactyla
GTACATGGGTGTAGTACATTTGATGAGCACAACTTGGTTTACTTTATCATCCCATCTCCCTGACCTTACACTCCTGAGGATTCCGGGCTTCCATTTGGAAAGGGGTGTTTAGGCTGTTTGCACTGATCAGATGGTCTCTAGTTCTCTGCATCTCAATTCCTCAGCTTTTGCAACCAGGGCCTCCCTAGGTGGTGTAGAAGACCCTCTCAGGTCCCTTACACCCTGGAATCGCTGTCTCAGTCATTTTTCTATCACTTCTCTAGCTGTTCCTTGGAACAGGGGTGAATTTGACCTATCCTACTCTTGACATCTTCCTGGAACTCATCATTCTTTATTTTTTGTTTCTCCCCCTGAAAGCCCTTTGTTATGCAGCACTACTCGGCTGTTTGTGTCCCCCCTGGGTTTCTGCAGACTTGGGACCCTGTGCCTGGATATGCAGGGGTTTCTAACTCACTGCTGTGAGTGGCTCCCGTCTACATCTGCAGCAGGAGGGGCCCGGGCCTTGCTGTCCTGTGTGACTCCCAAGCTGCCTGGGACTGAGTGAGGGGAAGGGACCTGGACTTGGCTGACCCAGGCAGAAATCTCCTACCCATTCTTGGAGATTATTTTTCTTTTTGTTTGATTCAGCATTTTTTGAGTCCTTCTCCAGCCTCTATCATCCTCCAGTGCTTCAAACAATTGGGATTTTTCCTTTTATTATTTGATTCTGAGGGATACTTTTCCAGGGCGTGTTTTACACTGCCATGTTAATGATATCACTCCCATTTGTCTATAATTTAATACTTGAAATAGACAGGATTTTAATTGTGGCTACCCAAAATTATGCTCATCTCTCCCCGAGTATCTTTTGATTTATAACAATAATATGGTTTGGGTCAACATAGGTGTACTTGAGAGGCTATTCAGAGAAGGAACCCTCCCACCACTAGAGAAAAAGGTTAGACACTATGTCCTATATACCCCGGGGTGGGGGAAGATCTCTTAATTGCTTTTTCTAGTGGGAGCAAAAGAGGCACTGGGGGAAAAATTTCAGAATAATGTTAATCCACAAGTTAATCAACCAGTAACTTTTAATTGCATGTGTCTTCTATATGAGGTACTGACCTGGATGCTCTACAAGGAGCAAAGAAATGAAAGATAAGACTTAATGATAATTTAAAATATATAACATGTTATTAGTTTCCTATTCCATATAACAAATCACCACAAACTTGGCTTAAACAACAAAAACGTATTATCTCAGTTTCCATGGGTCAGGAGTTTGGGCAGGGGGTGGTTGTGTTCTCTGCTCCAGGACTCACAGCCTGAAAGCAAGGTGTTAGATGGGCTGCTTTCACATCTGGGGCTCGAGGTCCTCTTCCAAGCTCATTCAGTCCTTTAGAAGAATTCTGTTCCTTGTGGTGGAAATCCCCCTTTCTTGCCATGATTGGATGGGAATTGCTCTCAGGTCCTAGCTTCATGGCCCTCTCACAACATGGTAGTAGGTTCTTCAAAGCCAGAAAGAGAATCTCTTTTGAGTCTGCTAAGAAAGAGTTATCTAACAACATAATCACAAGCATGGCTACCATCTCCTTTGCCATAGACCATGATAACAGGTCTCACTCCTATTTCAGTGGATGGAGTTATACTTGTGTGTATGCCAGGGGCTAAGAATCTCGAGGCACTCTTAAAATTCTGCCTACTATTGAAGAAATATTGAAATTATATGTCCATAGTTTCATTAGGATCCCCTGCTTCCTCCAATATTCCTTCTATCCTGGGAGTTTTCAGTTTCAGTCCTTACCCAAAGTTTCTTTTTTGTCTTTCCAGAAACAGAATTGGTATGTTGTGTTAGCATCTTCAGAACACCTTCTCGTACTATATCATTCAACATTTAAAAAAAAATTATTTTAAGAATTGAGAACTTTTCTATTCTTATCCTCAACTTCCTCCTTTCCTGTGACCACCACCCTTTCTGGCCTCTGATGGTCAACTCAGTGCCTCTTAACTCACTGCACTCAGAAGCCACTGCCATTCTTTGGGAGAAGCTCAGAAACAACAGGAGGCTCCTTGAATGGTCACTGTCTACCCAAGAACATTCTAGCTAAATCAGGCTAGGAGCCCTAGTTTCATTTCACTTGAGCAGACTCTTCTTTCAACAAGAGTTTTTCATGAAATCTTTCAGCCCCTTTCAGTGGGCAAACCCAAGAGTTACTAAAGAATACTAAAGAAGATAGTTGAAATAGGGAATTTTCCATAGTTGGGACAAGGTTCTGATACTTTAAGTGCCCAAAGCCCATTTTCTTATATAGATAGCAAGAAAAAGGGCCTTCTGAGTTAAGATTATATCCTCACACTTGTGGAGATAGAACAAAACAAATGATTTCTAAAAAAAATATATATTAAGGATCTTGTCTTTATTTTTTGTTAGCCTTACATTTTTCATTCTCTTTGGAAAGGACAATAACAGGTTGTGCTACTTAATCTTGTATTTTCTGAATGCAACATGCAATTTGCAGGCCACAAATAAACCAAACAAGAAACGGAAAGCCAAGTGTTCTAGTTTGCTAGCTGCTGGAATGCAACACACCAGAGATGGATTGGCTTTTAATAAAAGGGGATTTATTTCATTAGTTCTTCAGAGGAAGGGCAGCTAACTTTCATCTGAGGTTCTTTCTTACATGGAAGGCACAGGGTAGTCTCTGCTGGCCTTCTCTCCAGGCCTCTGGGTTCCAACAGCTTTCCCCGGGGTGATTTTTCTCCAGGCCTGGGCTGACCTGCGAGTGCTGAGTAGAGGTATACTGAGCTGCTTGGGCTGTACTATGTTGAGCTCTCTCATTTAAGCACCAGCCAATCAAATTAAACATCATTCATTACAGCAGGCATGCCTCCTAGCTGACCACAGATGCAATGAGCAACAGATGAGGTTCATGTGCCATTGGCTCATGTCCACAGCAATAGAACTAGGTAACTTCACCTGGCCAAGCTGACAACTGAATCTAACTACCACATCAAGTATACAGGTAAATTACGTACTCAACTGTCAAATCATCCTGAATGCCTATTTAAAGAAAAACACATTTTTTTTTCCATTTTGTTTTTAGGAAGTACCATGTAATAAATGTTTGGTGTGGTATTTATTTAAATTTAAATAAATTTAAACTATTCTGTCAGTTTAGAGAAATAGGGTATAAAATTTAAAAAATGCAAGACTATAGCTGAAATTAAATTTTAGCAAAATTTTAAAACTGGGGTTTATAGGATGACCAGAGAAGAGAGACTATTGAGGTGGGAGATTTATATTAGAAAAACACAGACTAAGTGGGAATTAAAATGTCTTTCTGGGATATTTTATTATTTTATCTGTCCATTCTTTCCAGAAATAATTATTGAATATCTATTATGTCAAAAGCTCTGCCCTTAAGTGCTTTTTGTATATTTTCTAATATGGGTTTATTTAATCCTCACAATCAACTCATGCATTTGGAACAATTAGTAGCCTAAGTATAGAGTGAGAAAGTTGAAGGATAGAGGGAATAAATAAATTTCCTAATATCACCTAGCTTATAAATCAGAAAGCCTGAATTTGAAACCACAACAAACGGGATTAACAACTTGGCAATCATGAGAGAAGGCCTTGTAAAACAATTGTCAAAAACAAACATTAGGGTGGGCTATGGTGGCAGAGTTCTTGCCTGCCATGCTGGAGATGCAGGTTTGATTCCCAGTGCCTGCCCATGTAAAAAAAAAAGAGAGAAAAGAAAATGAATGTTAGTGCTAGAAAGGAAATTTCTATTTTAATTTGAATATGGGAATACCATGCTGAAAATATAGTTAAAGACTATTACTCAAGGTTAGAGTAAAAGAGCAATGGCTATTTTATTCACTTATTTCTGGTCTACTCAGAAATGCCCTTCTCTATTTTGGGTAATTTACTGCTACATCAGAACTGAGACATTCTGATAGAGAACCAATTCCAGTGCCCTGTCCTCCTGGGTAAGGCAGTTTCTCTGGGGCTGGTCTCTTGACCAGAGTTATTATTCAAGCTGTATTCTGACTAGAAATAGCAGGAATGAATCTTTTTTTCTCTTAGACCACCAAACTGGAAGAATGTGAATTTGGAGTAGCCTGAGACCATGCTCCTTGGCACAGAGAAAGCCTGTGTGTGATAGATAAGAATGAAGCCAACACAGAGAAGACACCAGAGATGGGAGATGGAAAGAAATCTCATGACCTCCAAGTTTGGATTCAATTGTCCCTGAGGCAAGTTCCATCCCTGCTTCTCTACCAGGGTGTATTTGTCAATAAACTCTCCTTGTTAACTTAAGCTAACTCACTTAAAGCACTCAAAAGAATATAAGTTCATAAAGCAGATGTGTGCAATTTACAGAGTTCTGAGGTCATAGAAAACCATGCTAGAGAAATAACCATGTGAGTGGAAAGGAATATACGCAAGACTTCAAGTCAGAATGACCTTCACAGGACAGAGAACAGATTCAGACCTAAAGTAGAAGCAAGATAATTAGTCAAGGAATGATGGCACAATTTGTATGACTAAGGATTGTGGTAGATGCGAAGACATTGACTTATTTTTGCTTAATATCTTGCATACATATCAAGACTCTACAAAAAACTCACTACTCCTCTATGGTGCCACTGCATAAGCTGACCCCAAACAACCTCTCCAAATCAGCCTTATTTATTTATTATTTTACAATTTCTTGAACACATCTTCTACCACTGTTTCCTTAATTTTTCCTACATAGAAGCCCCATGGAGTTTCTTTCCATTTACAAGTTACTTTCCTGTTATTATTGCTATTTTTACAAAGAAAGAATTAAAGGTTCAACAAACATTTATATAAAGAGGTTTTATATGACTCTATTCTTAATGCTGTTATGCGATTTAAAAACTGTAAAAAACAATTAGTAGTAGATGAGTTAGGGACTTTCGGGTAGATGGTAGAACAGAGTGGAACAAGATAGGAGAACAGTAGAAGATGACTGGGATTGTGATCCCAGGGTGTGAGTAATCAGACCGGGTCTTGTAGACGGGATCGAGATAAAGAGAACAGGGTGGGGCGGTGATTCCCACCGGGGGTTACCTCTGTATCACCATTGCTGGGCAGAAGGGGTAAGTGCTGGGAGGCTCACTCCCCATCTACCTAGGATTTTATTACTATTTTTAATTTTTTTCCTAATGTTCTTTTCTTTTATCCCTTATATATTTTTATTAGTAGTATAACTTTTGTCATTATTTTTATTTGATATTTTATTGATTCATTTTTAATTTATTTTATATATTATTTTTTATTCTATTTTTATTTCATTTATTTTTATTATTATTAGTTTTCTTAAATCTTCTCTCCCTTTGGTGGGCACCAGTCTCAGTTTACTTCCAATATATCTTTTTTTTTTTTTTTACATAGGC
Source organism: Myrmecophaga tridactyla (assembly GCA_004026745.1). Taxonomy (NCBI): domain Eukaryota; kingdom Metazoa; phylum Chordata; class Mammalia; order Pilosa; family Myrmecophagidae; genus Myrmecophaga; species Myrmecophaga tridactyla. The sequence continues at coordinate 5,410 of PVIY010059815.1, forward strand.
AGGCACCAGGAATCGAACCCGGGTCCTCCGGCATGGCAGGCAAGCATTCTTGCCTGCTGAGCCACCGTGGCCCACCCCCAATATATCTTAGAGTGTCTCTTTTTGACTCTAGGGCCTACTACTGTTGAGGTATGCTTTGTTATTTTTTCATATCTTTATAATATTCTTATTTTATTACTGGTCTGGGAGTCAAACCTGGTCTTCCACATAGTGGGTGGCCATTCTGCCACTGAAGTACTATGCATCAGCCTAGCTCTCAAGTCGAATTGTGTAGCCTACAAGGGTTCTGGACCTTGATGTGGTAGGGAATTACTGACAAACCAAGCGTAAAAAGAAACCTTCAATGCAAAACCAAGTAAACACAAAACTTTAGATGAGTGAAGGAAACCAACTTGCAAAATAACCATATCAAGATTATCAAATGGTCTGAATACAACAGAAACCCACAAAGCAAGTGAAGATCCAAGCAGACATGGCACATCCAAATGACTAAATCAAAATTCCAGTGGGGATACAGAATATGGAACTATTCCTCAAGGATATTTATAAAGAAATAAAGGATATCTGGAAGACACTGGAAGAGCATAAAGAAGAATTTGGAAGATTAAATAGAAAAATGGTAGATCTCATAGAAATGAAAGATACAGTAGACCAAATTAGAAATATACCAGAGATACATGATAGCAGATTCAAAGAAGCAGAAGGAAGAATAAGCGAACGACAGTGCACAAAAGAACAAATGGCAAGAGAGATGGAAAAAATGCAACTAGATTTTAGAGAAATGATAGAAAATGAGAAGCATACAAACATAAGAATCTTTGTGTCTCAGAGGGAGGAGAATAGAAAGAATAAAGGGCTGGGAAAGTTAGTTGAAGATATAATTGGAGAAAACTTCCCAACCCTTACAAAAGACGTAAATATACAAATCAAAAAGGCTCAACAAACTCCAAATAGAATAAATCCAAAGAGGCCAACTCCAAGACACATACTAATCAAATTGTCATATGTTAAAGAGAAACAAAGTACTGAAAGTAGCACGAGAAAAGAAATATACTTCATACGAGAGATTACAGGTAAGACTGACTTTGAACCTCTCAACAGGCACCATGGAAGCCAGAAGGCAGTGGTATGGTATATTTAAGGTCCTGAACGAGAAAGTCTTTTGGCAAGAATTCTTTACCCAGTCAAGTTGAGAGAGTGATTAAAATTTTAAAACTAAAACAAATATTGAGAGAACTAGTTAACAAGAGACCTGCCCTACAAGAAATACTAAAAGTTGGAAAGATAAATAGGAGATGGTGGAGATCTGGAGGAGAGCACAGAATTGAAGAATATGAGTAATGGTAGTTTAAAGGATAAAAAAGAGAGAAAGAAAGAATATAGGGAGCTAATAAGTAAAAATTAAAGGAAAAGAACTGCTTTTACAGTAATTGCTTTGAATATTAATGGACTAAACTCACTAATTGAAAGATACAAACTGTCAGAAGGGATCAAAAACACAATCCATCCATGCTGTTTACAAGAGACACATCTTAGACTCAAAGACACTATTCGGTTGAAATTGAAAGGATGGAAAAAGATCTTCTATGTAAGCTGTAACCAGAAGGAACCAGGAGTAGCTATACTAATCAGACAAAATAGACTTAAAATGTAAAGACATCATAAGAGACAAAGAAGGATACTACAAGCGACAATTCACCAAGAGGAAATAATCATAAATGTGTCAAATCAAGGAACTCCAAAGCACCTGAGGCAAACATTGGCAAAACTGAAGGGAGCTATAGACATTTCAACAGTAATTGTGGGAGACCTCAATACACCAGTTTCCACTATAGACAGAACAACCAGACAGAGTATTAACAAGACAATAGAGAACATAAAGGATGGGATAAATGAATTAGACTTAGTGGACATGTATAGATCATTACACCCCAAAACACCAGGATATACATTCTTCAGTAGCACACATGGAAAGTTCTCCAGGATAGATCCTATGTTGGGACACAAACTGAGTCTTCATAAATTTAATAAAATTGAAATTATCCAAAGCACTTTCTCTGATTACAACAGATTGAAGCTAGAAATTAATAATCACCAAAGAACCAGAGCAACTTTCACAAATATATGGTGATTAAACAACATACTCTTAAATAATCACTGTGTCAAGGAAGAAATTTCTAGAGAAATTGGTAAATATCTGGAGACAAATGATAATGATACAATGTACCAACACTTATGGGATGCAGCAAAGGCAGTGCCAAGAGGGAAATACATAGCACAAAATACATATATTAAAAAACAAGAATGCGCAAAACTTGAGGATTTAACTGTTCACCTGGAGAATTTAGAGAAAGAACAGCAAACTAACCTCAAAGCAAATAAAAGAAGGGAATAATAAAGATTAAAGCAGTAATAAACATACTGAAGAACAACAGAAGCAACGAAACCAAAAGTTGGTTCTTTGGGAAAATCAATAAAATTGATGGACCTATACTAGACTAACAAAGAAAAAAAAGAGGCTGCAAATAAAATCAGAAATGGGGGGATGGGTTATTACCACAGATCATAAAGAAATTTTTAAAAATTATAAGAGAATATAATGAACAACTGTATACCAACAACCTAGGCATTTTAGATGAAATGCACAAATTCCTAGAAATATGCAAATTATCTACACTGACTCTAGAAGAAATTGATCTCAACAAACCAATTACAAATAAAGAGATTCAAACAGTAATCAAAAACCTTCCCACAAAGAAAACCCCAGGACCAGATGGCTTCACAGGGGAATTTTATTACACATTCAAAAAGAACTAACACCAATCCTGCTCAAACTCTACAAAATATTTGAGGAAAAAGGAATGCTACCTAACTCATTTTGTTAAACTAACATCACTCTAATACCAAAATCGGATAAAGATGCTGCAAAAAAGGAAAACCACAGACCGGAAAACTACAGACCAATCTCCCTAATGAACATAGACACAAAACTTCTTAACAAAATACTAGCAAATCAAATTCATCAACACATTAAAAGAATTCTACATCATGACCAGGATGTGATTTATCCCAGGAATGCAAGGATGTAATAAAGCACATTAAGAAATAAAAAGGGGGAAAAATCACATAATCATTTCGATTGATGCTGAAAAAGCTTTCAACAAAATTCAACATCCTTTCTTGGTAAAAACACTTCAAAAGTTAGGAAACACAGGAAACTTCCTCAAATAGCGTAAAGGGCATATAGGAAAACTCCATGGCCAACATCATACATACTGGTGAGAAAGTGAAAGCATTCCCCATAAGCTCAGGAATGAGACAAGGAATCCCACTGTCACCACTATTATTCAATGTCCTAGTTGGAGCACTTAGGAGAAAGAAATAAAAGGCATCAAGATAGGAAAGGAAGAAGTAAAAACTTTCATTATTTGCTGATTTCATGATCCTATACTTAGAAAACCCTGAGAAATTTATGCCAAAGCTGCTTGAGCTTATAAACAAATTCATCAAAGTGGCAGGATATAAGCTTAATGAACAAAAAGCAGTTATGTTTCTATGTACAAGCAATGACCTATCTGAGGTGACATTTAAGGGAAAAATGTCATTCAAAATAATGACCAGAGGGCAATGCGACAATGGCTTAGTGGCAGAATTCTTGCCTGCCATGCTGGAGACCCAGGTTCAATTCCCTGAGCCTGTCCATACCAAAAAAAAAAAAAAAGAAAGAAAGAAAACGCAGGGAAACATCTTCAAGATCTAGTAATAGGAGGTAGTTTCTTAAACTTGACACCTAAAGTACAAGTAGTGAAAGAAAAAGCAGACAGATGGGAACTCCTTAAAATCAAGAGCTCTTGTGTCTTAAAGGATTTTGTTAAAAAACATGAAGAGGCAGCCAACTCAAAAGGAGAAAATATTTGGAAACCACATATTAGATTAAGGCTTGATATCCTGTGTACATAAATTATATAGCTCAACAACAAAAGAACAAATGACCCAATTATAAAATGGGCAGAGGATTTGAATAGACACTTTTCTGAAGAGCAAATAAATATGGCTGAAAGACATATGAAGAGATGCTATTTTCATTAGCTACAAGGGCAATGCAGATCAAGGCTACAAAGAGAAACCACCTTGCACCTATAAGAGTGGCTGAATTTAAAAACAGACAACCACAAATGTTGGAGAGGATGTGGAGAAATAGGAACATTTATTCACTGTTGGCTGGAACATATAGTGGTGCAGCACTGTGGAAGACAGTTTGGTGATTCCTCAGAAAGCTAAATATTGAGTTGCCCTATGACCCAGCAATATCAATACTTGATATACTCAGAAGGCCTAAGGGCAATGCCACAAATAGACATTTGCACACCTGTGTTCACAGGGGCACCATTCACAATTGCCAAGAGATGGAGGAAACAATCCAAGTGCCCATCAGCAAACAAGAGGATAAAAAAATATATACTATATACATAGGATGGAATATTATGCAGCAGTTAAGACAAAATGATGTCAATAGTAGAGGGAGATAGGGAGAAAGCTAAAAATGCATGGTATGGCCAACTGGTAACAGGAAGACATCAACAATACCACAGCACTACCAGGGTAACTAACTTGGCAGGGAGAGGGACAAGTGATAAGGGGTAGTTTTGATTCAATAGTTGGTGACATTATATTTGCTGGTTCTTTGTCATCGTGGACCAATGAAAACTGTTTTTTTGTTTGTTTGTTTTTTAGAGTACTGCTGCATATACAACCAAACAAAGATACTGTAAGACAAGGTTTGTTTATTGTGGACATTATCCATCATGCCCACTAGATGGAGGGAGCCGAAGGATACACTGACTGAGACGACCTTGGCAATCAGTGATACATTTATATGAGGGAATTAGGGGCGGCTGCAAAAAAGGAGGGATGTTGAGGGGTACGCGATGAACTGAATAAACCTTGGGGACAATGGGCCATGCAGAATGGGCCAGAAACAAAAGAACAAATATGCAAGGTCTGTCTCCAAAAATAATTATACTTAAAAGAGAGAGAGAGAGAGAGAGAAAGCCTGGATTGTGGGGTCTTATAGTAGCCACACTTGGTCTGAAGTTGTGGATGTATTTCTGCATTCTGAGACATTGAGCTATCGTGTGTATCAGCTGGCATGTCCCTGGAACTTTGAGCTGACCTAAAATATATAGTTTAGCAACCCAAACACAGCCAGTTCTCACTAAACATTTGTTAAATTGAATTAAGTGAAAATGCTATTAATGAAAACAATCCCCAAAAGAGTACATGAAATAATTTTCCCATAACTGGTAAATAAGAGCTCCTAATATGTCACTGATATTATCAATCTACCACTGGGGATCTTAACCCTGAAATAACGCAAATTTATCAGATGTGATTGAAAATTAAGATTGATAATGAATTCTATTTAACTAAACCACTGTAAAAACCATATACATTCTTGAAGAAATAAGGCAAATATAACAAAATACACATAATCATAAAACATTACAATAAAGTTTACATCAAATATTAATAAGAAAAACTTATAAATTTTTTCTTACTTCACCTATTAAGAGAGAAAGATTTTCAATTTGTCTCACAAAACAAATTTCAGCTATACACTGTTGACAAGAGACATTCTTAAATTAGTGCGATTCAGAAAGGCAAAAAATAAAGGGATAGAGAAAATTACACCAGGCAACTGGAAACAAAAACAGAGAAGGGGCAGTGGTCCCTAGAGCATAAAAAGAAAAATTCAAATGCAATGGCATTAAATGTGAAGATGAAGGACATGTTTTCATGCCCCCCCCAAATAATATCACGATCAACTTTACAAAGCAAAAACTAGAGGAGATTCCAGGAGACAGACTCACACTCCTAAAAAGGGACTACTAAAGGAGACTTTAGAACATCACTCCCAGGAAATAACATACTGTGTGCAAAAGGTAAATATGAAGGAGTGAATTCCACATGAAAATTTAAAACCTATCAAACAACTCCAAGGTGAAGAGGGATATACAAACTTTAATTGCTGAAAAAATCTTTTTTTTCTCTATTATCATTTTATTTCTTTTTCTGTTGTCTTTTTATTTCTTTTTCTAAATTGATGCAAATGTTCTAAGAAATGATGAATATGCAACTATGTGATAATATTAAGAATTACTGATTGTATATGTAGAATGGAATGATATCTTAATGTTCTTTTGTTAAGTTTTTTAATTAATAAAAAAAGTTTATAAAAAAACTTTAATTGCTGAAATTTTAATAAATATTGATAATACAGAATTTCATGTCAGAATCTATGAGATCACATCAATGAAAATGCAAGGAATTGGATGTAATAACAATGAAAGAAAGCAACAACCATAAATAAATTCAATTTCTAGCCATGAAAACCTAGAAAAATAAAAGGAAGGAAATAATAAAGGCAAAAGCAAAAATCAGCAAGGGAGATAGATAGATAGATATAGGAGATA
>PVIY010059816.1:0-11902 GCA_004026745.1 Myrmecophaga tridactyla
CACACGGGCCCCCAATCATGTCCTTCAGCTCTGGGAATCTCAGTTTATGGCAGTCCTAGAACTGCACATGTGCATGGCCCTCAGCCACGCTTCCTAGCTCTGAAAAAGTGCCGGCCTGTGCAGTCAGGTCACATCAGCCCCCAATCCACAAAGGCATAAGACTGACCTGCTGCCACAGCTCTAAGCATGTGCATAAAGGGCCCCATGCCTTAGACCAGCGCACACCAGGGTTATGCCCCCCCCCAGACTGGTGCATCCGCACAGCTACATCCTGCCTGGGCGCTGGGCACCCATCTTCACAAGCATCAGTGTAATATCCCGAACCTGTGCCCATACCTGCCCTGAAACAGATCACCTTACTGAGTGCCCCACCCATACCCTGCTCCTTGCTGTACATCCATCCCACAAACACAAGGCCTTAGACCACTGAAGGAAATCAACTCCCAAAGTAAATCTTTTGAGATAATTACATGCCACGAAGACAGCAGATCACTAAGCATATCACAATGCAGACAGATATAGCCCTGTTTAATGATCAAATTAAAACACAAGAGGAGACACAGACGTTGGAACAACTAAACAAAGACATCCATACAACCCTATTTAATAAAATAAGTGGGATAGCAAATGGCATAAAGGAGATCAAGAAGACAGTGGAAGAGTACAAAGAGGAATTTGAAAAATAAATAGAAAAATAGCACATATCACAGAGTTTAAAGATTGTTGACCAAATAAAAAACATACTAGAGGCATACAACACCAGACTTGAAGAGAAAGAGGAAAGAATAAGTGATATAGAGGACAGGATAATTGACTTCAAAGACTCAAAACAGCAAATGGCAAAAAAGATGGAAAAAATTGAATTGGATCTCAGGGAAATGAAAGACAAAACAAAGCACACAAATATAAGAATGATTGGCGTCCCAGAAGAAGAAGAGAGGAGTAAAGGGCTAAGAAGAGTAGTTGAGAATATAATGGGGGAAAACTTTCCAACCCTTATAAAGGACATAAATATACAAGTCAAAGAAATCCAACAAACTCCAAAACAGAATAAATCCAAATAGGCCTTCCCCAAGGTACATACTAATCAGTCTGTCAAGTGTTGAAGAGAAGCAGAAAATCCTGAAAATGGCAAGAGAAAAACAATCTACTACATACAAGGGAAATCAAATAATACTGAGTTAGACTACTCAACTAGCACCCTGGAGGCGAGAAGTGGTATGATATATTCAAGATCCTGAAGAGAAAAACTTCCAGCCAAGAATTCTGTACCCAGCCAAATCGTCCTTCAAAACTAAGGGAGAGATTAAAGTTTTTACAGACAAAGAAGCCCTGAAAGAATTTGTCAAGAAAGGACCTGCCCTACAAGAAATGCTAAAAGGAGTTCTGTCAGCTGAAAAAAAAAAGAGACAGGAGAGGGAGATCTGGAGGAGGGCACAGAATTGAAGAGTACCACTAAGGGTAATTTAAAGAATACAAAGAGAAAGAGGGAAAAGAATATATAGATCTGACAAAATTAAAAAGATGAGATGGTGAATTCAAGAAATGCCTTTTCAGTAATAAGTTTGAATGTTAACAGACTAAACTTACCAATTAAAAGATACAGATTGGCAGAATGGATTAAGAAACATAATCCAGCTATATGCTTCCTACTAGAGACTCATTTTAGACTCAAGGATACAAATAGATTGAAAGTGAAAGGATGGAAAAGGATTGTCCATGCAAGTTGTAACCAAAGGAAAGCAAGAGTAGCTATACTGATTTTGGCCAAAATAGACTTTAAATGTAAAGACACCATAAGAGGCAAAGAAGGACACTATATGGATAGGAAGGCTAAATATAGTTAAGATGTCAATTCTCCCCAAATTGATCTACAGATTCAACACAGTACGAATCAAAATTCCAACAACCTAATTTGAAGATTTGGAAAAGCTAATTATCAAATTCATCTGGAAGGGAAAGAGACCCCGAATAGCTAAAGGCATCCTAAAAAAGAATGAGTGGGAAGATTAACACTCCCTGACTTTAAAACCTATTATAAAACCACAGTGGTCAAAACAGCATGGTACTGGCACAAAGATGGAAGCATTGACCAATGGAATCGAATCAAGAGTGCAGAAATAGACCACCAAATCTATGGTCAACTGATTTTTGACAAGGCCCCCAAATCCTCTGAACTGGGACAAAATGGTCTTTTCAATAATTGGGCATGGAAGAACTGGATATCAATGACCAAAAGAATGAAAGAGGACCCTATCTTACACCCTACACAAAAATTAATTCAAAGTGAATCAAACACCTAAATTAAGAACTAGCACCAAAAACCTTCTGGAAGAAAATGTAGAGAAACATCTTCAAGACCTAGTAATGGGAGGTAGCTTCCTAAACTTTACACCCAAAGCACAAGCAACAAAAGAAAAAATAGATAAATGGGAGCTCCTTTGCTTCTGCACCTCAAAAGACTTTGTCAAAAAGGTGAAGAAGAAGCCAACTCAATGGGAGAAAATATTTGGAAATTACATATTGGACAAAGGTTTGATTTCCCGTATATACAAAGAAATCATACAATTCAACAACAAAAGAACAAACAATCCAATTATAAAATGGGCTAAAGATAAGAATAAGAATTTATCTGAAGAACAAATACAGATGGCTCAAAAGCACATGAAGAGTTGCTCATTATCACTGGCTATAAGGGAAAGGCAGATCAAGACTACAATGAGATACCACCTCGCACTTATAAGAATGGCTTCTATTAAACAAACAATAAAGTATAAATGTTGGAGAGGATGTGGAGAAACTGGGACTCATGCACTGCTGGTGGGAACGTATGATGGTGCAGCCACGATGGAAGACTGTTTGGTGGCTCCTTAGGAAACTAAATATCGAGTTGCCCCATGACCCAGCAATGGCACTACTTGGTATATATACAGAAGAGCTAAAAGCAATGACACAAACAGACATTTGCACACTGATGTTCACAGCAGCATTATTCACAACTGCCAAAAGATGGAAACAAACCAAATACCCATCAACAGATGAGTGGGTTAACAAAATGTGGTATATACATATGATGAAATATTATGCAACAGTAAGACAAAATGATGTCCTGAAGCACATGACAAGATGGATAAGCCTTGAGGACATAATGCTGAGTGAAATTAGCCAGACACGAAAGGATAGATACTGTATGATTCCACTTTTATGGACAACAAAAAGGTATAATCATAGGGTTATAATACTGAATATAGGGAAATTAGAGAAACATAGAAGCTAGAGAGGGTGAACCGTTAGCTAATGAGGTTGAACTCCAATGTAAGGGAATAGATAGGAGTGAACGTGGTTCCCTAGTGGGTCTATAAAGTAATATTACCATATTAAAGATGAACAGGATTGAAAGGGGTTGTACAGACCTACGTGTGCCACTGATTAACACTAGAAAGATGAATTAGTTCTTGCAGGAAGTACTTCAAAGATATGATTCTTGTACAAAGAGTGTTTACGTCCAGGGTACAGGGAGGAAAACTGCTATTGCATGCTGTGGTAGTTAGATTCAGTTGTCAACTTGGCCAGGTGAAGGCACCTAGTTCTGTTGCTGTGGACATGAGCCAATGGTACGTGAACCTCATCTGTTGCTCATTACATCTGCAGTCGGCTAGGAGGCGTGCCTGCTGCAATGAGTGATGTTTAACTTAATTGGCTGGTGCTTAAATGAGAAAGCTCAACATAGCACAGCCCAAGCAGCTCAGCATACCTCATCTCAGCACTCGCAGCTCAGCCCAGGCCTTTGGAGATGCAGAAAGAAATCACCCCGGGGAAAGTTGTTGGAACCCAGGGGCCTGGAGAGAAGGCCAGCAGAGACCATCCTGTGCCTTCCCACGTAAGAAAGAACCTCAGTGGAAAGTTAGGGGCCTTTCCTCTGAAGAACTAACAAAATAAATCCCATTTTATTAAAAGCCAATCCATCTCTGGTGTGTTGCATTCCAGCAGCTAGCAAACTAGAACACATGCTATGACCTATGTTCAAAAGGAAACCACCAGCACTACCTCAGCAACAGCAGAGGTAAATAATGGGGGGGAAGGACAAAAGTAAAGAGGAGGTTTAGATTTCCTATTTGGTGAGGGTGTGTTTCTTGGTTTTCTTTCTCTTGGGAACAATGAATTATCTAAAATTGAGAACGTTGATGGACTGTGGACTTTGGGCCCTCTACATCAGGCCCAATGAATGTGGGGGCTGAAGGATGCACTGACAGAGAAGTACATTGGCGAATGATGGTGTATACTTATGAACGAAGGTTGTGCTGCTACAAAAAGGAACAAAGTCGTGAGGCATGCAATGATGTGAATGAACATGTAGGATATTTGGTGAGACAAAATAAGCCAGGGAGTGGGTCAGGGTGGCTCAGCAGGAAGAGTTCTCGCCTGCCATGCCAGAGACTCAGGTTTGATTCCCAGTGCCTGCCCATGCAAGTAATGAAAATAAACCAGAAACAAAAGGACAAGAATGGTATGTTCACCTTTAGAAAATGCTTATAAGAAAACAAGGACCTAGATTGTAAGCTTTTACAGCAGACACACTAAGTCCAGAATGGTGATTATTATGTCTGGATTTTGAGAGGCTGTTATATATATATAACCTGATATTTATAGATAAGAACGAAGTCGAACAGATTAGGGTTAAAGTAATTCAGAACATAGGGGTAAGAAAGACAGTGTCTATATTTTAGAATCACACATACTCTTTGGGACTAATGGAAAAAAGATTTATTTGGTCTGGTACTGAAATTTTCTGTAGTGCATAATCTAATTTAACCTATCTGTACAGCTCATTTGAACAACTGAAACACAGGGAACCCAGAATAAGAAAGAAGTCCTTTAATCCTGTATAGATTATTGTAATGCCTGGAAACATCCTGGAGTATATTAAGCAGATAATCAAAAGTATTGGCAAAGTCCCCTGAGGGAGGGGAGAAAGAATATGGAACTATTAAACCTTACCATCAGGGAATCCCGTGATACTGTGTCAAACTTTAGGGATACCTAAATCAATAGGCCATGCCCTTGATCATGGGGCTTATTCTCGTGAAGCTTATGTAGGTAGCAGAGAAGCTTATACTACCTAAACATGCCTAAAAGTTATTACTGGAGGACCTCTGTTGTTGCTCAGATGTGGCCTCAGTCTTTCTAAGCCCAACTCTGCAAGTGAAATCATTGCCCTCCTCGCTATGTGGGACATGACATCTAGGGGTGAAAATCTCCCTGGTGACGTGGGAGATCACTCCCAGTGATTAATCCAGACCTGGCACCCTAGGATCAACAATTCTATCCTAACCAAAAGGGGAAAAGAAGTGTAATTAATAAAGTATCAGGGGCTGACAGAGTTCGAATAGAGTCAAGAGGGTGCTCTGGAGGTTGCTCTAACGCAAGCTTCAGTTAGACCTTACTACCTATCATAACCTGCCAACCCTCAACCAGGACCATTCCAACCAATCCTAAAGTACACCTAGGGCAATATATAAGATTCCACAAGGGTTCCAGGCACTAGAGTAACTTTCCAGAAACCTACAACCTCCAGATGGTTCCCTGGTCCAAATAAGTCCTGGAACATAGCCCAGCCTCTCCAGAACATCAGATAGTTGCACCTCCCTATCTCCGTATTAGTGACAGACCCTTCCAATATCAAAAATTTAGAATTGCCATAGCCCAAACAATCCCAAAGAGAGGTATGGAAAGATCAAAGGTGATGGTAGAAGATAGGACTTAACAAATGAATATGACTGCTGAATCACTAGACTGATACCTCTTTTAGTCTCCAGTATTTTAAAGCAGCTAGAAGTAAAAACCTAAAATTGTGGAATTGTAACCGATGCCAAACTCTGAAATAGGTTCTACAACTAATTGTGGTGCTGTGCTTTGAAATTTATAGCTTTTTTGTATATATGCTATTGTTCACACACACACAAAAGAAGTAAAAAGTTAATTGTGATGATAAAAAAAATATGTAAGCCCTCTAGCCTTCTATATTCTGGAGCAGCTAGAAAGAAAAATCTGAGAGGATCATACGGTAGCCCATGATAAACTCTGGGATCTATCCTATAAACACTTGTTGAAGAGTGCTTTGAAAACTATTGCTTTTTTATTTCTTTGTTTTATATATATTGTTATAACATACAATAAAAAAGTTAAAAATAAAAAATAAAAAGTGAAACAAATTTGCCAGAGGCTGGGAGTGGGGATGCCAACATTTATTAAATTTGGGTGGTAGGTAAAGAGTACTTTTCTATATGTCTAAAATTAAATTAAAAAATTAAAAGCCATAAGCATAATCCAGTTGGATTTTAAATAAACACTGTAAGAACTTTCAATCATTTTTAATGTAATACATTTCCTTCTCTAGCAAAAAACAAACAAACAAACAAACAAAAAAACAGGCTTGTTACAGTCATTTAAAGCCACCAGGGAAGGACATAAACCACCCCCTAATCCATCCTCACTCCCCAGCTCAGACTTAATCTCCTAGGAAATGTAAGTAAAAGCCTGGGTATATCTTTGTAGTGGCTTTAAAAACCTCAATGGAAGGGGCAACCTCTGATCCAAGAGAATATTTAATTTCCAGAAGAGTCCAACATTAATAAAACAAGATGTAACCTAGGGACGAATATGGCACACCAAAATGAGAATGGGAGTTAAACTATTTGGTTCTGCCACTAAACCACCATGACCTCTCTCTAGTGATTAGTTTCCTAATCTGCAAAATGACTGGGTGGACTTAACTCAGGCCCTTTACAGTCAATTTTTCTATAATTTTGTGATTGTGGGCCTCAGAATCACCAAAAATGGTGAAGATAAATAAAATCCATTTAGATTCCGATATTTCACTGCTACATATTCTAGAGTGTAGTCAGGAATGAAAAGAGATCGGGGCTCACTTAACGTCATATCTGGCATTGTTCACTAGCCAAGCATGGTTGGGAGCCAGTACAAGCAAAAGGGCAAACAGAACATGCCTTCCTGCTCCTTCTAGGTTTCCATTGTGCAGGAGACGGTTTTACCGTCACCTTCTAAGAGTGGGGAAAATATAAGTGCCAAGCACATATGACTCACCCTTGGGCTATTCTTCCAAGATATGTGCGATGATTTGACTTCTGATGGCGTAGCCTCGTGGGGCCCTTTGCTTTGGATGGTAGCAAGTCGTCCTGGATCTGAGTGGTTTAAAATCTGAGGGTCCGACATGCTAGAGATACCAGGAGCATGAAATGGGCCTAGAAATGGTGACGCAAGGTGCTCCCAAGGAGAGTTTGCCTATGGCAGCCAGGCAGAGATGCTGAGATCTGCCCAGCACCAACAGCAATGTCTTCGGGGAGGGCCCACTGCAGCCCTTCACAACTCAGCCAGACCTCAGAGGGAGATGACTGTTGAACATGTGCTGCTTGGAGACAAGACGTACCTGGTTTCTAAAGAGAGCATCAGAATTTGTTTAGATTATGACTGGTTGAAGCAACCTGCCGATATCTATGTATCTATATCTATATCTATATCTATATCTATATCTATATCTATATCTATATCTATATCTATATCTATATATCTATATCTATATATATATACACCCTCATAATATACTTTGATGCTACTTGTTAATGACATTTTTGGATACCTGACTCATAAATTTTCTTGATTTTCAGTTTCTCAGTCAATCAGGAACAGTTATATCTATATCCCTCAAGATACAGCCAAAAGATTAAAAGTCAAACATGAGCTAATAATGTAGCATGCGAATGCGCACAATGCTTTTTTTGCTCCAGAGAAAGGTAAAATGTGAACCTAACATTATGATTTTTATGAATTCACCTTCCCAAGAACTTCAGAACCACCTTAAATACATTCTCCCTACCAGTTCAACCCCACATGTTAGCTTTCTCTTTAAAAGTGAAATTGAAAGGAAGAGAAGAAAGGCATCATTATTCAAACTAATATCCACATGGTTTATCAAGCAGTAGAATGAAGATTTCTTTTTTCTTTTCTTTAAGATAAAGGAATGTATTCTGAGGAAGAAGAAAAAAAGGGCAATAAAATTTTTAAACTGGGCATTGGAAGCCTTACAATATATGTTTCCTTTGCTGGATGGTTTCTTCACTAACCTTGCAATCCTTTTGGAAACTCCTGTATGAGTTCACTGTTTACGTTAATAGGTATTGATGGCAACTTTAAAATGCAATAATCTCTTATGAGATTTTAGTCTCTCCCCATTGTCCTTATTTGATACCTGAGATCGTTACTATAAGAACTCCTTGTCTAAGAATCTGATAATCAAAGAAGGACAACTTAGATTTTGTGAGTGAAAAAGGAGAAGTGGCTCCCTAGTCTTGGAACTTGAAGGATATTGGAGGCGAAGCTCTTTTGTGAATCTTGTGCCCTATTAAAAAAACCTTACTTAATGCGTTTCACTAATATTGCCTCTATGAAACACCAAGCTACTGTGTGAGTCAAACTATATCCCCAGAAACTTGAAAATGTACATATAAATCCTTCATAATCAGTTTAGTACCACCTCCTCCAAGAAGCTTTCCTTGATTCCTACAAGGTAAAGCTAATTTCTCTCCTCCAATTTCTTATAGTATGTGATACATAAATTTCTATTTATATCTCATTTCATATTGTATATTATGCACCAATATTATCTCCCCTGCTAGACTAAGTACAAGATCTAGTTCTGATTCATCTGTATCATCTCACCATCTATATCATCAAAATATAAAGGTTGAACTAAAGCAACTAACAGAAAAAATTTTAATATAAAATAAATTTATAAAGATGGTGATAATACTGACCTTAGAAAGATTAACCTTAGAAAACTAACCTTAGAGAAACAGAATGATTTTAGGTTTGTACATGTCTATTCTATTTTTAAACAACCATTAGATTTATCAATACTTTAGGCTATAAAGATACTGTATGCTATGTTTCCTCTAGCAGAAAGTATGGACCCTAAATTTTTACCATATCAGGTACAAGAGAAAATTCCAAACCCAAGGTCAATTCCCAGAAGAGACCTGAATTGCCCAATATGAATAGCTGCCCTGAACGACTTGCCAGTAGAGTGTTGGCACTCTGAAACCTGTTGCTAGGTGAACGCATCATAGAAGCCCAAGGAGGAGATGAGGGATCTCTTAAAGTGATCCAGTAAGATACATGGTACATTTCTCTAATTAATGGAATAAAAACACAAAGTGGTTTTCATCAAGCAATAGTAAACTCATCTTAAGAAAATGAACCCATCAAAAGTAATAGTAAACATTCCAACAAATGTGGAAATCATGTTTTGGGCATTTCTTTTGTGATATTCCTAGGAAAACTCAAAATTTTATACTTCGATACATACATGTCATCAAGGAAAAAGTATTTTAAAGGAGAGGAAAATGATGATTTCACCAACTGTATCTAAATTAAAAGATGATTTGTCTCAAGAATTAGAATTCTAATGTAGGGATATACTTTTATAACAGTAGAGTATGTCCCTGCTATGTAGTCACTGGGAACATAAATAAAATGTAGTCTAGTTGTTGCCAACCTGGACTGAGGTTAGAATTTCAAAGAGATCTTTTAAAAATCCAGATACCCTGACCCCACCCAAGTCCTGATTGGATTAGTTTTTTTTAATTTATTTTTATTTTTATTCCATACATGGTATACAATCAGCGGCTCACTGAATCATCACATAGTTTTATATTCATCACCATGATCATTTCTTAGAACATCCGCATCACTGGAATTAGTATTTTTGAAAGCCAACATAAGTTTAGGTTGAGACCAACTGTCCCGCCATCTTCATCTATATGTGATAAAATTGAGAGGAATTAAGTGATATTTTCAGGACTGAGAGTAATAATTACTAAACCAGGATCATAGGAATACTTTCTACCTAAAACAATATTTAAAAAATTACATCCCCAAGGGAGTGACGTCATCAACATGTTGTCATAAGGCATCCCTTAAAAAAGCTGCCCCAGATACTCAGCAAATAAAAGGACAAATCCCACTTGTTTAAAACTCTGGAAGTTGGTAGAGACTGGAGAAGGACTCCACAAACCCTGAGTCAAAGCAAAAGAAAGCAGTAGGTAGGAAATTTCTGTCTCAGACCTCCCGGTTCATTCCCCTCCCCATCACCTGGTCCCACACAGCTTAGGGGTCACTCAGAGGCAGTAACCCAGGTCCCTCTCATCATGGACACAAACTATAGAACCATTCAAAGCAACAAGTTAGAACCCCACATGCATCCAGGCACTGGGATCCAAGTCTACAGAGACCCAGGGCAGAACACAAGCTGATAAGTCCTGCTGCATACCAAAGGGCTCACGGGGTGGTGAGGAGAGACTGCAGGGAATGATTGGCAAGAGGTATGCTCACTTAGTCCAGTTTCTGTTGGCTAGACCACCTAAACGCAAAACTGATCATTCTGGACTGACCCCTTTTGGCTCCCCAGGGAAAGATACCTTAATGTGAGGCCTCACAGAAAAAAAAAAAAGACAATAAAAAAGGGGTTAAAATGAATTGCTGTAAGACAAGTGGGTGCCAGAACTGAAAACTGTAAGGAAAACAGGGCACTAAGTGAGGGAGAGAATTTAAACAAATCACAGGAGCCAAGGAGAAAACTCTACACAAAAACAAAACAGCTCAAAATTCCTGGAGAAGGAACAGAAGAAAGAAAGCTTTTTCCTGGAGTTGACACAATAGAGTGACCCTATCTATTCAAGGCAGGTCTTAATTGGTTTCCTGGAGTCCCTAAAAGAGCTGACAGAGAAGAGACTTGTGAAGCAACAAAGATGGCAGAGTGAGGTTTGCCATGGCAAGTCAGCTCTTGGGAGGGAGATGGGTCAGCCCTTGGGCAGTCGAGAGAGTCTGTCAGAATGTGGGGGTTCCTCATTGCATGAAGAACTTTTTCCCTGACCTTTAGGTGTTTTTATATTTTCTTCATCTTGAAAAGAAAACAAAATTCTGAATTCAGGACTTGGCACAGAATCTCTGTATCATCTCAGAGTCGATAGTCCTGCTTCTTATATCTGGCCACTTTTCCTATTCTTGAAATGTGGGTATCTCTTCTCGACCCTTTGCCTCCATGATTTGTAATGAAAAGGCCACTTTTCTTTTTGTTCCACCTCTCATAGTCAACACAGTGAAGTCCCTATGATGCAGTCATCCTGCTCACTTTTCCAGGAAGAAAGTAGCAACTGACATGGGTTTTCTGCTGTTCTTTGCTTAAATTATTTATTTTGCAAACTTGAATCTGTTTAAATTGAAACAGGTGCTTATCTGGTGGTATTTGTGAATGCTTTACCTCTTGTTCCAAACAAGAAGACTAAATAGCAACAATAACAACAACAAAAAGAGCTGACAGAGAGAGCAGATAGAGATGTTTAGAGATGCAGAAGAGGCCAGAAGCCCCAGGAGATGCCAGAAGCTGAGAGAGCCCCCTTGAAACCAGAAGCCAGGGGGGAAGGACAGCAGATGTCACGAAGTGCCTTCCCATATGACAGAGAACCCCCAGAAAGAGAATATCAGCCTTTCTTCTGAAAGGTATCCTCTTGTTGGGTGCCTTAATTTGGACATTTTCACAGCCTTAGAATTGTAACTTGTGACTTAATAAATCCCCTTTATAAAAGCCAATCCATTTCTGGTATATTGCATTGTGGCAGCTTTAGCAAACCAAAACATTCACGAAAATAATCAGATACGTAGACATCAGCAAAAAAAAAAAAAAAAAAAAAAAAAAAAAAAAAAAAAAAAAAAAAAAAAAAAAAAAAAAAAAAAAAAAAAAAAAAAAAAAAAAAAAAAAAAAAAAAAAAAAAAAAAAAAAAAAAAAAAAAAAAAAAAAAAAAAAAAAAAAAAAAAAAAAAAAAAAAAA